>BLBF01000048.1:1373724-1401745 GCA_015471245.1 Laticauda colubrina
TAGATAGATAGATAGATAGATAGATAGATAGATAGATAGATAGATAGTAGACAGATAGATGATAGATAGATGATAGATAGACAGATGGACAGATAAATAGATGATAGGTGGACAGACAGAACAGACAGATAGATGATAGATAGATGCATGATGCATGATACATGATGGATACATGATAGATAGATGATAGATAGATAGATGATAGACAGACAAATAGATGATAGATAACAGACAGATGATAGATAAATTATAGACAGAGAGAGAGAGAGAGACAGGCAGATCTACCTCACTATCTCAGATAGAGTCCTTGGTCGAGATTCTGAGAGAGAATTTGTACATCTTTTCTCCCTCTTCCAGTGATGATTGCTCCCAATACCAGAAAGAAATGACAGTGGCGGGGTTCATTGCCAGCCCATTGACATCTTAATTGGAAAGTGGTATGCAACAACGAACCTGGTGGTTTCTGGATCAGAATACCACCAAAGCAGCATGAGATGACATCAGCAGTTCCCTTAGCACCAAGTTTAGTAATGTGGAATGTGTCCCTCTGTGATTATTAAGGCAATGTCTTATTTCTCATTGGAGATGTTTTTCTGATCAGCTCATTTATAGAAGGAGCAGTTAAATTGTCCTGTGTGTTCTTAGCAGCAACTCTGGTTTATCTAGAAATCATTCATGGTCTGGAATTGGGCTATCTTGTGTACATTTTCTCTAGAATTCAGGACCCTTTAATAGGCTAACAGCATATACAAAGATCTAAATGGAAAACAGTAGTACTGGAACTACTTAATCAGAAGTTTCCTATTATGTGACTTCTGGTTTGAGCTTCTTTGGTGACAGACCGAAATCATGACTCTGTGCGGTTTCGATCCGTGTTCGCCACTGGAGCGCCCTGAGTCGGCTGGTTTCGGGGCCAAGCCTTGATCAAAAAAGAATGTGCAGGAGGAAGATAAGAAGAGAAAGTTTTGGTTGACAGGGCCAAACAGCAAAAACAACAAATAAGTTTCCCTGGAATTTAAACTATTAAACTATGAAAAAAAATTACACTGTTCCCAAAGAAGATTTCTAAACAGTGAAGGAGAGAGAAAAGAGAGAGGATTTGGTTTTTTTTTCTCCTCTTCCTATACTGACAGCCAAGAGACTAAAGCAAGAAATTGATAAAAAAAATCCACTTTGACATTAATAGGCATTTAATGCTGAAAATAAAAAGGCAAAGGGATTATAAAAGATTTCTGGATAATTAAAAGCTTTTGAAAACAGGAAAGGAGAGAAAAAGAATAAAAAGGCAAGATCTGGAAGGGAGGAGACTGCCTGGAATTAAAAAGAATTTACAGTAAAATCTCAACAAGCCTTCTAAAAGATACAGCTTAACTGAAACATCGCAACAAAATAGTAAAACCCCAGGAAGAGAAAGTGAAAAAAGAAATAAGAAGAAACATCTTGGGACTATTTGGATTATTTGGTGATTTTTGGATTCTTGGTTACTGCAGTTGAATGACTAAAATCAATCAGGTGGTTGTTTAAAAGTGTTTAAAATGGCTCCACTTTTAGAAAAACTGAAAATGGAACTTAAAAAGTACAAAGAAGATGCACAAGAAGGGAGAGGTTCTTTTGGCTTTGTATTTCAGTTCTTGGAAATGGAGATTTGGAACTATGACAAACAACAAGAAGTGCCTGCAGAACAAGAAGATTGGGATAGAGAAGAAGCCATCTTTAATGAACAATTAATCTTAGGTGAGGGAAAAAAAGAAAGGGGGAAAGAGAATGGAAAGTTTAAGATTGGGAAAAACAACCCAAAAAAAGAATAGATTGAAAAATAAGTATAAAATCAGAAAGCAACAGAAGAGGGAAATGCAGAAGAGAGAATTAGAAGTAGAGAGGCAAGGGGGTAAAAAGGGGAGGGAGAAGAAGAGAGGGAAGAAAGAAAAGAAAATAAGTTATAAAGGACAGAAACAGAATATAGAGAAACAGGACCTATTTAGAAATTATGGGTGAAAATCGAATTGAAAAAGGGATTCTGCAAAGGTACATAAGATAGCATTGTTATGTTAGAAATAATTTTAGAAAATATGAAACAATGTATGATTAAAATGTTTGATAAAATATTTATCGTAACTTAGTGGAATGTTTGTCAATAAATAAATGTAACAAAATGAATATTTAATGATTTATAAAACATGTGAAGAGAAATAAGGGAAAAATTAATTATGGAGATTACATGTGTCTTTAAGGAAGTATGATATTTAATTGAAAAAAAATGTTAAAGTTATTAAGACTTTAATGAATATTAATGAAAGAACTGAATTGGAATGGAATGAGGGTTTATAATTACATATATTTATAATTCTTTTTTTTTAAAGGAATATAGTGTGTATTATAAGAGTGTACCAAGCAGGATTCAATTGTAAGTTATGTATTATGTATTATATTGAATGTCATAACATTCATGTGTATATCGAAGTTTAAATAAGTGTTGAGTGGATAAAATTAAAAGATATAAAGGTGTCATCCTCCAGTTAGTAACTACAGGAGAAAATATGTTTAATGAGAAAAGATAATATGAAATTGAAACAGAACAGACAAAAGCATAAATATAATGATTTGAATTGAGATGAGATAATCAAAATAAAATTGAGAAAATTAAAAGAGGGGAAAAACTATGTAGAAAATGCAGAATAGTAATAAGATATGGAATAGAACACAAAGATGAGCATAAAATTGAGTTTGTGTCTGTCTAAAGAAGTTCAGCCTGGGACCATGCTATTTTCAAAAAAGATGTTTTATTTGTATTTTGTGTGTGTGAAAACCCAAATAAAACTTTAATTAAAAAAAAAGAAGTTTTCTATGATGAAGCATTTGCTTTCAAATTGATAAGTATTATATAAAAAGAAACCCTTTTTTTGCTCCATGATTTCAGCTGAAAACTCTGTACTCATATTAAATCTTGTTACAAATTTGATAAGCTTTCCTGGTGAGAGTGAAATATTCAGTCAAGATCTGACACATTAATTCTGACCTTATCTTGATTTTTTAAAGCCCTCTCTAAGAAATCTTGGATTCGAAATCCTGTTCCAAATGAAAGGTCTGAACATATGGCCTCCCCTTCACCATTCAGCTTTTAAAGAGTTATAAAACAAAATTAACTTTGAGCTTGACAATAGCAATAACAATAGCACTTAGACTTATATACCACTTTACAGTGCTTTCACAGCCCTTTCTAAATGGTGTATAGAGTCAGTATATTGCCTCTAATAATCTGGGTCCTCATTTTACCAACTACAGAAAGATGGAAGGCTGGGTCAACCTTGAGCCAGTGAGATTTGAATTGCCAAATTACAGGCAGCCAGCAGTCAGTAGAAGTAGCACAAAGTACTGCATTCTCACCACTGTGCCACTGTGGCTCAAGAATTACAAGTAGTCTTTGAATTTCAACCATTTGTTTAGCCACCATACAAAATTATAGTGGTACTGAAAAAAGTGATGTAACCAGTCTTCCCACTTATGACTACAGCATCCCTATGGTCAACAACTGCAGTGGTTTGCTTAACAACTATGACAAAAAGGTTGTAAAATGGATTGTGACTCACTTAAAACCATCTTTGTTAGCAACATAAATCTATCTCTTACTTATGCCTCATTTTCTAATAATGCTGGTCTGGTCTTCCATTAAAAATGGTGCTAAGACTGTACAGTTAATATGTATTTAATTCTAGGATGGACGGTCCAATCTCTTCCTTCCTTTCCCTTCCCTTTAAAGGGTTTTTGGCATTTCATTCTAGTTCAGCAAATGATCAATCTGTAGCCTTCCAATGGCTTAAATCTGATTGGAAAGGAAAACCATGGGGTGCTGCTGAAGATGGTCATCCATGTTTTATTAAGTAGGCATTGAAATGAATTGGTCTGTTTATTGGGATGCAGATTTACAGTGCATTAGGCAATCCATTTTTCAATTTCATCTACTGCCTCTGATAAATTAACAGATGTCAATTGATTTCTCCCCCCCTTCACCCTTCCCCCATTCAGTCCCTCCTGTTTACACCTGACAGCCACTACTTTATAGCTGAGCAGTTATTTGAAGTTATAAACATTATAATTAGCAATTTTTTAATTAGGCTGACAATTAACAGGAGATTTGCAAAGCTGCTAATTTGACATGTCATACTCTCCACAGTGTTTGTTAACCACCACTTGAGTGAATTCAGTTGAATAGAACTAGTGGGGGGAAAAATTGATCTTGAATGAACTTTTTCTCTTGCTTAGCTACTATTGTTGTCTTTTCAGGAGGAGGAAAACAAATATAGATTAAATAGAATGAAAAGAGTCCAGGTTCACTTATAGAGCCTAGGAGCAGGAAAGATACCTTAAGGTATATTCTTGAACATCTGGACAATATAAACAAATCAAGGGTCTGTAATTCAAAATAATGTGTTTGGAATGCAAATGTCTATGTTTCTAGCTGAAATCTCTTCAGACTGGCATTAGGTTGTTCATTCAACGTTTAGAATGGCATTATTTAATTAATAGTACCAAGAACGTAACTTTGAACCCCCATGATTTTGGTTTTGAAATTAACTGTTAATCTGAGCAAGATTGCCAGTCAGATCAAGCACCCTAATCCCTTTTTCTTGAAAACTCCAGATCGTGGGTGTTTTAGAATAAAAGAGAGGAAAGCAAGAAAGCTCTTGAAGTGCGGTCTGTTGATCGAATGTGCAGAAAAGCACATAAGCTGTCCTTTAATTGGAAAGAAACTATTTATTTTGTGTTGTTTGTTTAAGCACAGGAGGATTCCTAATGGAGCCATCAGACCTCTCTCATTGGCTAATAGTTTAATTAGGCCCATCTGGTGGAGGCTGTGGAAAGAAATATCCCAGGTCTGATATTGGCAGTGAGGTAATTTGTCATCCTTGGCCTAGTGACTGGCCCAGGAACGTCTTCGGAGCCAAACAGAAGCTGTACAATCTGTCTCAGCTGAGAATAGGGTAGAGTTATTGGAGGCATTTTGTGCCATTCACTTTGCCATAGTCAAGAGGATAAATGAAACCTTTTAGCCTTGAGATAATGTCTATATAGAAATCAGAACAGACTTTCTGAAAGTCAGGTTGATCTTGTCTTTGTCAGCCAAAACTGTAATAATTGAAATAATTTCTGGAGGAGGAAAGATGGAAAGAGGAGGGGAATTAAGAGAGATACTTGAATGATAATGTCTTTTATTGGTGTCTTTGTGACACCGTGCTGGCTCCAGCAGGCAGTTCCCAGAAGAGTTGCTTCAGCCCTGAGAAATGTTGCTCTGTTTGGAAAGATTCCTCCTTAATTATCATCTTGCTATAAATGAGCCGATGAAATTCCAAGAATTTTCAAAATTCCATATTTGTCCATATTTATTAGGCTAACATTAAATATGATGTTTTTCTCAAATTGGTTGGTTTGCTTCTTGCCCTTGGGTTGGAGTGTAACAGTGGTTTTCCTGGTGCTAAGTAACTACGGGATTTCTGGTCAAAAACATGCCTGTGTTGGACATTGGAAATGTAAAGGAATTTTGACATAAATCCTCCTGGAAGTAAGTGTGAATTACATTCCTTCAGAATTCAGAATTCCCCAGCTTAGGGGCGCCCTGCGGTACCCAGCGCAGCTGACAGGTGGGCCTCTTTCCCGGTGGCAGATCTCTCACCAAGGCACGAGTGCCTCCCCACCGGACCCTCCGCTCATTCCGCCAGGGCCATGCCAGAGCCGTGCAGGCTGGGCAGAGCTGGGAAAGTGAGCCGCAGGTGCATGCATGCCTCCTCCTGCCCCTCGTTCCCAAATCTCGCCCAGGCGAGCAGCGCTTCGCTTGCTATGCAAAGCCACAGCTTCCTCACCTCTCAGCAAGCAGAAGGAACCGGCTTCAGCCTCCTCCTCCTCAACCGTAGTGCAGACCTTGCAGGGGGAGAGAGAGAGGGAGAGATCCTCTCAGGCGAGCGCCTTCCCTCAGAACGCAGCGATGGGAGCGCCTGAACCCAAGTGTCTCTTCAGGGCTCCGGTTGCAGGGAGGATCCCTGACTGGCTGCACGTGGCTGCGCCAAACACCACAGTGTTCCTCTAACGCCGTAGCAGCAAGGGAGAAGGAAAAGCAACGGCAGCGAAAGGGCTCCTGGTTTGAAGTGCCCCACCAATGCAGGCAGCACCATATCCAGGTGTGCAAGTACTTCCAAAATGCAAGACCCCCCACCATTCCCCCCACCATTTCGCATGTTTAATATGGGCCTTAATTTGGGGGGAGGGGCTTAATTCAATTTTATAAATTGAATCCCTTTAAAACATGGTGGGGCTTCCTATTGGTGGAGGCCATATTGTTGGAGAAACACAGTATTTTAAAACTTGTATTAGGAGAACGAAGGCATCAATGAGCAAAAATATGATGCTTTTCATTAAACAAGAATAAACCTTTGGAAATTTACATGAGCAGTTATATAAGTGAGTACTAAATCTCCATAGGATGTGTTGATTAGATATTTAATGAATTCCATTAAATGTTCAGATCATTCAAATTTGCACTATTCAAAGTGATGTATCTAGAGAAAATAGGATAATTGGTTACAGTTTGAGGATAAGCTATTCAAGGTGTACCTTTATCTTCTACATTCTTCTGTAATTCTTCAAAATTAGCTTTTGGGGGGGGGGGTGTCTCCTTAAATAGAAACTTCCTTTTCTCCAATTTGGATGGCTAATAATTAGCATCTAAAATCCCAACATGTGTTCAGGAACCAGAGTTGCCCATGTGCAAACCTTAACCATGAATATTGCACTGCTGTCAGCTGGTGCTCCATTCAAAATTCAAGAAAGAAATACTTAGATTCTTTAAGTTAGAGAAAAGATATCTTTTACTGAAAATGAAGTGGTAGCAACCATAGAATTCTGAATTTGAGAAATTAGGCGCGTGAATCACATATACAAAGTGATGGAAATGTTCCCATCCCCAATAGTTCAACTGAATCTTCCAATTAGAAGTTGTGAATATGATCATGTGATGAGACCTCTGTCTGTTGACCTTGGCATATTTTGATAGCAGGTTGTAGCTGCGCAGAGAAAAGAAAGCTAAGCGAGAAATAGAAACCTAACCCTGATGTATGTTCTCCCCTCCTCATTTATACAACAGTAGAATGTAAAACCTCCAGCTCGCTTCCCAGACCCTCCCTCCTCCCCCCATTACTTATGACAGCCAAAAGATGCAAAGTGAAAGTAGAAGATCTTGAAG
The DNA here is from genome assembly GCA_015471245.1 of Laticauda colubrina. NCBI lineage: Eukaryota > Metazoa > Chordata > Lepidosauria > Squamata > Elapidae > Laticauda > Laticauda colubrina. The sequence continues at coordinate 1,380,956 of BLBF01000048.1, forward strand.
GCTGACATTTGGCCCTCCTAGAAAAAGAAAACCGTCAATCCTAGAAGAGAGAGGAAAAAATATAAAGATAACAATTAATCATTAGATAATAAAAATGGATACATTTCTAGGGTTTATCAGGATACTTGGTACGAAATGCTTTGATCAGCTTAGGGGCTTAGCGTCGTTTTTGTTCACCCACTCGACTTGGGAAGAAGGGAAATGTTTCCAGGCTACAAGATACTGGAGCCGACCTCTCCATCTGCGAGAGTCCAAAATTTCTTTAACTTCAAAATGTTGTTCACCCTCAATCAGTAATGGTATAGGAGGATCAGCCTGGATGGGTCTTAAATCAGAAATACGTTCAGGTTTTAACAAACTAACATGAAAAACTGGGTGAATTCGTCGAAGAGTTTTTGGTAAATTCAGTTGGACTGCCCCAGGGTTTATAATCCGTTCAATCGTGAAAGGACCAACATATTTAGGACCAAGTTTCTTTGTTTTTTGAATGGTTTGTAGGTATCTGATGGACAGGAAAGCTTTGTCGCCTACTTGATATAATTTCTGTGGAGATCTTTTCTTGTCTGCAAACTTCTTATGAGCTTGATGGGCCTCATCTAATGCTTTACATGTTACTGGCCAGTTAAGTTGGATTTGAGTTATCCAATAATCCAATGACTGGATTGTAGGCCTTTCACAAGGAAGTTCAGGTATGGGTACAAAATCTTGTCCTGAAGCTACTTTAAATGGAGTAAATCCAGTACTATTTTGTATGGAGTTGTTATATGCCACTTCAGCAAATGGCAATAGGTCAGACCAATTATCTTGTTGATAATTTATATAACATCTAAGATACTGTTCTAACACTGCGTTAGCCTCTTACAGGCCCCATTGGTTTGGGGTGGTGGGCGGAGCTTAAGCACTGGGTGGAACCTATCAACTTCAGGAACTTCTTCCAAAAATTTGAGGTAAACTGGACCCCTCTTTCAGAGACTATGAGTTCAGGAACACCATGTAATCTATAGATATGTGAAATAAAGAGTTTAGCCAACATCTTTGCAGATGGAATCTTGGAACAAGATATGCAATGTACTTGTTTAGAAAACAAATTAGTTACCACCCAAATAACCATGTTTCCTCTGCTTTTGGGTAGTTCTACTATAAAGTCCATAGAGATTTCCTTTCAGGGGGCCATTGGTTCTAGCCACATTTTGTAACAACCCTGCTGGCTTACCAGGAGGTTTCTTTGCCGAAGCACAAATTGGACAACTAGCTACATAAGCTTCAATGTCTTTCTTCAAAGTAGGCCACCAGAATTGCCACTTAACCAGGTGTAAGGTTTTCACAAATCCAAAATTAAGCTGCTTTAGAATCATGAGCTTGTTGTAGTATTTGGCCCCTCAGCATTTGTGGCACATACAACTTGGTTCCCACCCAAGCCAAACCATTTCTAACCGTATAGTCATTCGAATGAGCCAGGAACCAATCATCAAGTTTTAGGGCTTCTTTTAGCTATGTGGTCAAGTCATTCAATAAATCCACTTCTTGTTTCTTCTTCTGGGCTCTAGTGATCACTGGTCGAAATGTTTGGTCGAAACAATTGGGCATATCACTTCCTGGTGAACACTATTATATTGGTGTAATTTAGAGAGAGCATATGCCATGAAGTTCCTCCTCCTGGAATGTACTTCAGTGAAAAATTGAACTGCTTGAAGTACTAGGCCCAACGAACTTGTTTAGGGGACAACTTCCGAGGTGTTTTTAGGGCCTCCAAATTTTTATGATCAGTCCATACCTTTAGTTTTTAAGAGATTTGTGATGGGCATTGCTATCTTAGCGAAAGCCGGGATAAATTGCCGGTAAAAATTTGCGAATCACAAGAAGCTCTGAAGTTGTTTCCTGGTGCGTGGGGGAGCCCATTCCAATATGGCACGCACTTTCTCTGGATCCATTTCTATGCCCTCAGATGAAATGCGATACCCCAAATAGTCTATTTTCTCTTGATGGAATTCACATTTGGACAGTTTAGCATACAACTTAGCGGCACACAGTTTCTGTAAAACCGACTGCACCAGTTTCATGTGCTCATCCAGAGTTTCTGTGTAGATAAGGAAGTCATCAAGATAAACCAGAACCCCCCTATATAAATGTTTATGTAACACCTGATTGATCATCTGCATGAATATGGGTGGGGGCTCCTGTAGGCCAAAAGGGAGAACGTTGAATTGGAAACAACCCATCGGGCAGTTAAAAGCAGTTTTTCACTCATCCCCTTTCTTAATTTGAATTCGGCAGTATGCTTCTCTCAAATCCAACTTCATGAAAATCTTTCCCTTGGCCAGGTGGGCCAGTATGTCTTTCATCAAAGGGAGGGGATACACGTTTTCCATGGAAATGGCATTTAAATTTCTGTAATCAACTACCAAGCACTTGGAGCCATCCTTCTTTTCACGGGACAACACTGGGGCCACTACCCAGGGCCTGGCGGGTCGGATGAAGCCACGTTCCAAATTTTTATCTATAAACAATCTTAGTTCTTCTAATTCTTGTGATTAAATATATCAGTTTGGTTTCAGGAGCTTCACCCCAGGTAAAATTTCAATACCACAATCTGTTGACCGATGAGGTGGGAGCTCATCCGAGGCCTTTTCACTGAATACTTCCTTGAAATCCCAATATTCTTTTGGAATTTTCTCCTCCCCCTTCAAGTTTTCAGTACCTGTGGAGGCTAACTCAATCAGATTCTGAAGCTTTGGCTGAGATTGTCCCTCCCTTTCCAGTTGCTGATTAGTGCGTATGCGCAACGACCCCTTCTTCCAATTAACCTGGGGGTTCCATTTCTGGAGCCAGGGTAATCCCAGTATTAATGGTTGCTCCATCCCAGGGGCCACAATAAAACGCAGAGTCTCATTATGCTCTCCCATGGTCATTTCTACGGGTTCCGTTATAAAGCATGCAGGGCAGCCCCCGGCCTCTGATCCATCTAATTGGCAAAAAGCGATGGGCGTTTTTAAAGATTTTAGTTTTAAGCCCTATTTCTCTACTACTCCCATGCTGATTACACACCTTGTGCACCCAGAGTCTAGCAAGGCCAGCATTTCCCCTTCAGCCCCTGAAGTGGGTACCCTCAACTTCACCGGAATGGTCATACGGCCCTCGTTTGGACTTACCAGTAGGTCGTCTTCCGAGCTGTATTCTCTCTCTTCAGGGGAAGTCAGGGGTCCCAGCTCCTCTCCTGCTGGAGGGGCAACCTCTTCCACCACTCATGTCTTTAGCGCCACTTCACGAGGCTTTGCTGGGGATTTTACAGACTTCTTCCCTCCTTTTGGTGCCCCCTTTGATTCCAGCTTGACCTTGCAGTCTGCAGCCCAGTGACCTTCCTTCCCACATCAGAAACAGGCAGAGGGTTTGGGTCTTGCCACCACCCCTCCCCTCTGGGGTTTGGGGACCTCTTGAGGGCGTGAGGGGGAAGGCTTACTCCACCCAGAAAACCTCCTGCATCTGCTTTGGGTTAAATCAATTTCCACTTCTTCTGCTAGTAAACACCACATCTGCAAATTATTCAGGTCCTTTCTAGCAATGCATCTCTGGTACACATCTTCGTTTAACCCATCTTTAAACGCTTCTATCAGGGCTCCCTGGGACCAGCCTCGGATATGATATGCTAGCTGTCTAAATTCTTGGGTGTAGTCGGCTACTGACCTCCGCCCCTGATTTATGGTCTTCATCCTGATCCAGGCCTTTTGCTCTGCCAGCAGGTCCTCAAACCTAGCCCGCAGCGCAGTCATGAACAGGTTATAATTCATCAACTGGGGGGCATTATCATTATGCAGGGTCACCATCCACTCTGCAGCTGTTCCTTCCAGAGCCCTGGTAACACATCTCACTTTGGCTGCTTCTGAGGAAAAATCCTCCCCATATTTTTCCATATAGCTCCAAATTTGGGCTAGGAAAAACCCCAAGTCTTTGGGATTTCCCCCGTACTTTATTTCTAATGGAGGCAACTTAGGAGTTCTTCCCCTTCTAGGAATTACACCTCCCGCTGGGGGCCCAGGGGCTACTGCTGGCTGTTGCACTGGCTCAGGTTGATTTATGGGAGAGGGGACTGCTCTGCTTCTTCTGGCTGGGGCTACTCCCCCTTCCCCTTCATACCTTTGTGCAGCTGGAGGTTGTTCAAATGCTTCATTGAGGAGTTTCCTGGCTTGGTCCAGGAAAGATCTCTCTTTTCCCTCTCTTGCCATGGAGAATGGAGAATTTGAGACCGAAAAAAACAACCCAAAAAGGGAAAACTAAGATGAAAAGTGGATATAATCTGAGAAAGCAACAGAAAAAGGGAATACAGAAAATGGAAATTGAGGTGGAGAGACAAGGGGGTAAAAAGGGCAGAGAGAAGAAGCAAAGGAGGAGGGAAGGGAAGAAAAGCTACAAGGGTGTGAAGCAAGATGTAAAGAAATAGGATTTATTTAGAGATAATGGGTAAAAATTTAATTGAAAAAGTGATTCTGCAAAAGTTCATATGATTATATTGTTATATTTGTATTTAGAAATAATGTTTGAAAATTGGAAACAACGTATGATTTAGTGAAACATTTGTGAATAAAAAAATGGAATGAATTAAATGAGAGAATTAATTTAGAAAGGAATGGGAACATTTTAATGACATAATGTTTTAAAATGCAAGTGAAGTGGGGGGGAGTAATTATGGAAAGTTTATAAGCATTCCCATAGAAGCATGATACCTACTTGAAAAGTAATGTGTTAAATGTTTAAAATTTAAATGAATATTAACATTTATGATAGAATTGAATTGGTACAGATCGTTGTTTTAAATTATATTATATATTTATATATTTTTTTCTTTTTAAAATGTAGCATGTAGCTTTAATGTACTACGCAGAATCCGAATGGAAGTTATGTTCTATATTAAGTGTTATAATTTTAGGGGAAAGCTATAAAGGCTTCATACTCCAATCAGTGACCACAGGAGGAATTTTGTTTAATGAGAAAAGATAATAGACAGTTGAAATAGGACAGACAAAGAATATAAGTATAATGATCTGATTTGAGATGAAACAAATAAAAATAAAATTAGAAAGTTAAAAGAGGGGAGAAGCTATAGAAAAGCTAGAAGCTAGAAAATGTAGAATGGTAATAAGATATGGAATGGTATATAAAAATGAGCATGACTTTGAATTGGTGTCTGTACAAAGAGATGTAACCCGGGATCAGGCTACTTTCAGAAAAGAGGTTTTATGTTTTTCATGTTCTGTGTTGTGTTTGTTTATAAAAATCAATACAATTTTCTTCAAAAAAAAAAAAGAATGTTTTTCACCTCAACAGCCATTGAGTATCTCCATGGTCATGTGATCAAAATTTAGGTACTTGGCAACTGACTCATATTTATGATGGTTACAAAGTCCCAAGGTCATGTGATCATCTTTTGCAATCTTCTGACAAGCAAGTCTACAAGGAAGCTAGATTCAATTAACAACTGTGTAACTAACTTAAGAATGTTAAGTGAATTAAGTGTTCATTCCAGTGGTGGGATTCACATTTTTTAGGATACTGTAAAATCTCCAGTCAGAGGTGGTATTTGCTGGTTCTCTGAAGTACTCAAAATTTCCGCTACCGGTTCTGCAGAACTGGTCAGAACCTGCTGAATACCACCACAGGTTAATTCACTTAACAATTGTGGCAAAGAAAGGTTGTAAAATGGGGCAAAACTATGATTAACACCTGTCTTGCTTAGTAACAGAAATTTTGGTCTCAATTCTGGTCATAAATCAAGGACTTATATGTTGCTAATAGTAACCAAGAGGCTATCTCATCGAAATTTGAGTTCAGGAGATTGAAGGAGGAACCATAGAGCATGCTACATTCAACCAATCCTCTATAAGTCTCCTTTTTGAATCTTCAGTATATTGTACAATGTCAGGAGTTGAAAGACTGAGAGTAGGAAAGTTGTATGGTTCTGGAAATTTATATGAGTGGTAGAACCAGGGCTATTGTGGGTAGGGTCTGTATAACTGATTGTTCTCCTTTCTCAAAATAGCATTGAATGCATAGAATACAAACCTCTCAAAGGAAGCATAACATATTAATTTTAACATGCTATTATAAGAAATATAATTATATACAGTAAATACAGATATACTGTAAATCTCCTAGTCTAGAGTAATTTAACTAGCTCTTCTGCTAACTATGCATGAATATAATCAAGGCATTAATGTGCCAAATGATTGGGTTGAATTGAATACTTTATCTGGCTAAGTGTGATTAGACAGACAAGGAATTTGTCTATGATGTCACAAAGACATATATTCCACTTTCATCTTAACAACACACTTATGAACTAGGAACTAGAATCTTTTGAAAAGCCCTGTGCTTAGGATCACATGGCAGAGTGGTATAGGAGACAACCAGTACTGACTTAGGCTTAAAGATATCGGTAGAATATTGTTTTCTTGAGAAGGTCTGTAGGTAACAAGCAGAGTTTGTGCTTTGCAAATAGGAAGTCCAAAGTTGAATCCGGTGAAAGCATGGAAAATATTTATTCTGGAAATCCTGTACTATCCCAACCTAAAGCCCATGTCACACTGAACCAACGGATGCAAAGAGGATGTAAAACGGACAAAAAACCTTGCCATCCGTTCGAAAATGCGATGTACTCACTGCCTCCGTTTGGCTTCCTCTCTATCCGTCCAGCATCCGTTTATGGACGTTTCATCCGCTCCGAAAGTTTTGGGCTGCCTAAAACTTTTGTGCAGAAAATGTATCCAGTTCGTCCGTTATGCATCCGCTATGCATCCGCTATGCATCCGCTATGCATCCGCTATATCCGCTAGGCATCCGCCCGGACACAGGGAGGAAGTGGAACGGACGCGGAACGGATGCAGAATGGATGCCTAGCGGATACAGAACGGAAACAAAGCGTTTAAAACGGAAAAAACATTCGCAGAGGGGACCTATCTCGGATATTAAGGATGTCTACAGGATGCCTAGAGGATGCCTAGAGGATGCCTAGCAGAAAACCTATACTGCCTATAAAAAGGGGGAGCAACTCATCTGGATCTCACTTTCAGAACAGCAGCCCAGCAGTGCAGACCTCTGCAGCCTTCATCTGGCTCTTCCTCTTCCACAGCATCCAGTCATGTCCACCGTGGATTGTGACAAAGTCCTTTTGGCAGCCACCATCCTTCTGCAACAGTGCGAAACCATCTACAGACTCTGTGAACTCTACTACGGGAAGAAAAGGAGGCACCCAAAAAAAGTCTGGGTCCAAAGATGGTTCGCCAGAAGAGCAGAGGACGGACTGTACAAAAAGCTGATGGTGGAGCTCAGGAGCGAAAACACTCGGTAGTTCCAGAACTTCATGAGGATGCCTCCAGCCATGTTTGACGAAGTTGTGCAGTGGCTGACACCCAGGTTGACCAAGGCAAACACCAACTTCCGGCCCAGCCTGGAACCTGGGCTCAAGGTGGCAATCACTCTGCACCACCTGGCCTCAGGGACCACCTACAGGAGCATGCAGTACGGCTGGAGGGTGCCACCCAGCACCATCAGCTTTATGGTCAGAGAAGTGGTGCAGGCCATCATCGAAGAATACAAGGAGGAGCTCCTCCAGTGCCCCTCCACTGAAGAAGGATGGAAGAAAGTTGCAGAGCAGTGGTATCAGAAGTGGAACTTCCCCCACACCGTTGGAGCCATAGATGGCAAGCACGTGGCCTGCAAAGCGCCAGCCAAGTTGGGGTCCACTTATCACAACTACAAGGGCTTCTACAACATCATCCTCTGAGCCATGGTCGATGCTCACTAAGTTCATGTACATCGATGCTTCAGGCAATGGCTCATCTTCAGATGCCCAGGTATACAATGCCAGTCACCTCAAGGAGGGGCTGGAACACAACCTCATGGTGGGCTTCCCAGATCCAGACCCGCTGCCCAATGACACACAAGATGTGACCTACTTCATCGTGGGGGATGACGCCTTCTCCCTCACAACCTACCTCATGAAGCCCTACACCTCCAAATACCTCACCCGTGAAGAGAGGATCTTCAACTACAGGCTGTCCAGGGCAAGATGGGTGGTGGAGAATGCCTTTGGCATCCTGGCCAACAGGTTCCAGGTACTTCTCACCAACATGCAGCATAGCCCAGAGACCATGAGGAGGATCGTGGAAGCTTGCTGCATCCTGCACAATCTCATGCGCACCCGCTACCTAGTCTTGCAGAACAGGCTTGTGGACAAGGCAATGGGGACATGGAGGCTGGTGAAAAGAGGCAAGGGCAAAACCTGATCGACACTAAGGATGTGCAAGGCCCCAACAGAGCTTCACGTGAGGCGAAGAAGCAGCGCAACCTCCTGAAACACTGGTGCAACTCCCCAGCTGGAGCAATGGAGTGGCAAGACAGGATGGTAGATGCTTAATGGATGCTTCCTTCAGCCTGTCTCATCACACGGATGAGATTGGGCCATGTATGTTGAGTAGCCCTACAATGAACAGGGCATTGAATAAAGAGTTGTGTTTATGTTGACATGTGTGGATGATTGATTATATTGTTATTGATAATAAAGGGCCATAGGTGTGGCACCTGGGAGGGTGGACCATACAGTCCCACTATGCTTGCACTGGAGATTTATCCCACAGCTATTACCCATCCAAAAGGTATCCCTGCCCATCCCACAGGTATTACCCATCCCAAAAGTATCCCTGCCCATCCCACTGCTATCCTTACCCATCCCACAAGCATGCTAAGGCTTAAACCATTTCTAAAAGTTTCCACCAAGACTTTATTAAAAAAAAGAAATGAAGCAAGTGTGTGAATCATAAATAGACTTTATTAACAACAAGCTATAAGACAAAAATGAGTCTCTGGCACTCCTCTTGGTCGCTCAGTCCCAGGGGTGAAGGGTGCAGGTGCTGTGGAGGTGGCTGGTGCTGGAGTGCTTGTCATCAGCTCCTCCAGAAGCAGAAGCAGCAGAAGCACTAGCCCCAGAAGAGCGAGCCCGTGCTGCAGAAGCCCCAGAAGAACCAGAGTGAGGGCCAGGGGGTGGGATGGTAGCCCTGTCCCTCTTGCAAGGGCTAGCAGCAGATGGCTGAGGCTTGCTGTGCTTCCGCATGGTTGTGGGGTTGCTGGCTGGCAGGGAGGCTGGCAGGAACCAAGGCTGGCAGGGAGGCTGGCAGGGAGGCAGGCACCAAGGCAGACAGCAAGGCTGGCAGCAAGGCTGGCAGCAAGGCTGGCAGGCAGACATGAAGGCAGGGCAGGCAAGGCAGTCGATGTGTCCGGCAGCAGGTCTTTCCTCTGAATGGCGACCTGCTTCCGAGCTGCTTCCGTTATATCCCCGGGGCTGACGCAATGCATCCTCCCCACATGCGCAATTAATGCCAGGCATCTGCTAGGCTTCCGCTCTGCATCCGCTGTGCATCTGCTGTGCATCCGCTTTATCCGTTCGGCCCCCCGGAAGCCCAGCGGATGCGCCATCCGCTCCCATCCGCTTCCATCTGCTGGGCTTCCGTTCCGTATCTGCTTTGCATCCGCCCTGCATCCTCCCCACGTCCGTGTTATCCGCTCCGGTTATGCAACTTTTTGCCCCTTTTGAGAGCGGATAACAACGGATGGAACATTTTGCTTGTCTGCTGTGTCCTTTTTGCATCCATTGGCCAGTGTGACATGGGCTTAAATTCCTCCAGATACATAGCTTCAATTTCCAAAACTCTCCTATCAGCATGACCATTGTTGAGAACCATTGTTGAGTCCCTTGGATTGCAAGGCAATCAAACTGGTCAGTCCTAGAGGAAATGAACTCTGACTGCTCTTCTGAAGGCCATATCCTGAAGATGAAATTCAAATACTTTGGCCACCTAATGAGAAGGAAGGACTCATTGGAGAAGAGCCTAATGCTGAGAAAGATTGAGAGCAAAAGAAGAAGGGGATAGCAGAGAATGAGGTGGCCATATGGAGTCATTGAAGCAGTAGGAGTGAGTTTAAATGGACTCTAGAAGATGGTAGAGGACAGGAAGGTCTGGAGGAATGTTGTCCGTGGGATCAGGATGAGCAAACATGGGTTTGCAACTAATAACAACAACAACTACATTGTTGAGAACTGTGAGAAATTAAGGATATCCTTTGCCCAGATTTGGGATACATTAACTCAGGTTGATCAATAAATCAGACAAAATGACAAGACAACTTGATGCATTAAAATGGAAGCCATGTAAATGCCGAAAAGAAAAGCAGGTTACAACACACCATGATATTATTTCTGTGCTGCAGAAATATTGTAGTTCCTGCAAGGTGGGGAAATCACGTCAACCAAAGCTTTGCAAAGACTGATTGTGTGACTTACATCAGATATGGAGAAAATATAGGAAGGAACCAAATTGTGATGAGGCAATTACAGGGTTTAAAAATTGCTTCTCAATCTCTAGTGTAGAAATTTTTAATGGACACTGATGTTGGGACTCTAGCATGACGGTCTATTTCTGGATAAGAGTCTGATGGGAGACTCTTAGCATACAATGAAGTCATTGCCCTCCAGGATAACCACTCTGGTTGGATAATGGATGACCTTATTACATTGTCATAAGCTTGGTGGCTGCAGTATAGGGAAGGAAGATCAGAATAATCAGACTTCCTGGGTGTTTTTCTCTTCTATAAAAGGTATCCAAATGAAAAGCCCAAAACATTCATTTCCCTCTGTGCAAGGGGAAATGTAATATACCCAGAACAGCCCGAAACTATCCATTTATCTTTGTGGACAATGATATGGTTATTTATCTTTTTTAATTATATCTCAAAAGGAACATGCTGCAGCAATAAATAAAGCTGGGGAAAGGCAAGGGAGAGCCACATAAGAAAGGGGAAGAATCAGGCTCTACATAGTATCCTTGCTGGAGGAACCTCATTTCCAAAACCTTCAATGAAAGAGGTTTAATGGAATGGAATTAGGGATAGATGATGTAACTGGACATTTGTCATGTCCTCTTTTTCATTTGAACAGCTGTATTTCTGGAATCAAGTAAAACACAATTGGTATATATACAAAAGATGGCAGGATAGTATTACACATAATCGTTGACATATGACTATAATGGAAGTTCCCATTATAATCATATTTTGTTATGTCATAACTTGGGTCCATCACATAATCATTATGATTGCAGGGGGAATGGAACTTAAACAAATGTGGTGATAGTTAAATGAATGTTGTGGTTTGAAAGTGAACCCATCAGTCTTTATGATGTACTTTTCATGAAAACCAGAAGTAGCTTCATGTTTTTGACATGAATGTCAAAAAGCAGGAATGTCAAACTCAAAGCCTGCAGACTGAATACAGTCCAATGGCCTGCTTAAATCTGGCCTGTAGGCCAACCCTGGAAACAATGAAGAACTGGACCATGGTGCCTCTGCCAGTGAAAACAGAACTGGAAGGGCCATACCCAGCAGTCCCAGGCTCCATTTTTGGCCATGATGGCCTCCTGAAGCCCTCTCCAAGTGAAAACGGAACTCCCTGAATTCTGTTTTCACTGGCAGAGGGCTATAGGAAGCCATCACAGTCAAAATAAGGGCACATTTTCCCTGACAGAGTGCTTGGGTCACCATAGGTGCCCCCAACATGTGTGACATCATGCTGGCCATGCCCACACTGGCCATACCCTCCCCAGCCCCTGAGGTCAAACACAACCCTAATGTGGCCCTCAGTGAAATCGAGTTTGACATCACTGTCATAAAGTGTGGTCATGGCATGTGGCAAACATGGCTGTGTGGCTGAATGTCCAAAGTGCAATTGTGTGACCCACCCACCCCCATGAAAGGGTGATCATCAGAACTTCAGAACCAGGTCATGACTCCTTTTTACAGGAAGATTGCAGTTCAAACAATTGTTAAGCAATCATTCTATACCTTGAAAGCATTGCAAAGTAGATGGGCTGTAACTGATAGTGCTCATTTTCTCCAGAAATATAGTTCCCATATTTAATGATATCAACCCAAGCAGGAACACATATATATGTTTAAAGTTCCACTGTGCCAATTTCAAGCTGTTTTTTAAAATGTGAATAAAATGTTCCAATGGTGTTAAAAAGTTTCAAAAAATACACTTTGAGTTAAAGAGCGCCTTCTTTGTAATACTTTCAAGAAATGAAACAATGATTGCTTGTTTTTATCATTCCATTTTATTTCATAAGCAAACTGATGGATGACAACAGTTATAGGCATCTATAAACATAATACAGCTATATACAGCTATATTTTGAATACAAAATATAGTGATTTAAACTGGATTTGACTAGGCAATAGGATATCTCACATTCTCTTCTTGGATTTGGAAAATCTAGGTAGTTGTTTCGGACAGGGGTCACCAACCTTTTGAACCTCAAGGACCACCAAACTCATAATTTTAAATCCCACCAACCAGAATCCCTGGGAAAATCTCCAAAAAAATCTGCAGGAAAATTTCCCATCCCATTTTCCTACCAATTGATTGTTCTTTATTTGGGGTCACAGGATACCATCTCCAGCTCTATTCTCAGGGGGAGGGAGAGGGAGGGGGAAGAGACTTTTGGCTTAATGCAAGGAAAGTAGCAGAAGCAGCAGAAGTCTTTCTTTGTCTCCTCCAAACTCCATCAGAAATGAGTCTTTATAAGACTTCTCATGCCGGTGCAACCTCTTGGAGCAGAATGCATTGCAGGATCCCAAAGACTCATTTCTGATGGAGTTTGGGGGAGACAAAGAAAGACTTTTGCTGCTTTCCTTGCTCACAGCCAAAAGCAGAAGCAGAAAGAAGCAACCCAGTGGTCAAGCAAGATGCGTGAGGTGAGTGGAGCAAGTTCCCCCTCATCCTTTCCCCCCTCCCCTCACTACTTTGTGTTGTTCGCAATGCAAGCAATGAAAGCCTTGTGTTCCTGCAGGCCATGTGGGCAGTGCAGTCTTGTGTTCCCATCCAGTCTGGATTAATTACTTTGTGGGGTGCATTGTGGATAACATTTCTCTGTGGACCACCAAAATTTTCTCACAAAATTTTCTTCCCTGGCCCACTGGTTGGCGACCACTGGTTTAGGATATAGTACAGGATTTGTGGTCTTCTGGATCCTGTTGGGCTACAATGCACAACAATGCTTGCCATTGGTCATGCTTATTATTGGAGTAATTGTTCAACAACATCTGGAAACCTACTACATTTCGGTTGATCATCTGTGCAGTTATTATCTTGAGAACAGTTCAGTGTGGTTCTCTCATAGGCAGTTTTCAGGATTCCTGAAATATTGTTTCATATTCAAATCAATATGGTCAGAGTTCCCTCTCAGTATTAGTAACATGCATACTGTAAGTGTGGGTGCAGGAGGCCCCATCTATTTTTCATATGCTTTTGAATTCAGTGCAGACATCATGCATGAATAAGTCATAGGTAATCTACATTTACATGATTCTCCTACTCCCAGCATCAGTATGATAGTTTGCTTCAAGTTGACAGTTTCTGACAATTTTTAGACTTTCAGTAAAAGAAAATGAGAGTTGTGATTTGGATTAATTTTCTAATTATCCATTTCTTAATAGATATTCTATTCCTCCTCAAGATTCCTTGAGGCTACAAAGCAATCCTCAGCAAGATATCAAAATAAAGTATTAAAATTAAATCCAAATAAACCCCCCTCCCTCAATAAAAAACCCCATCAGTAATATGAAAATGTGAAAAATGTATTAGTGCCACAATCAAACAGAAGAATGCAGAAGAATACAAATGGTAAAAACTCTGGAGTGGGAATAAGTGTTTCTGTTATTGTTTTTTGTTTGTTTATTTCTCATGCTGAGTTGGATTGGGGCCACTTTGTCCCCCATTTATATGACTGACCTTGTCTGGGCTGTGAAGTTAATCAATGTCAAATCTAATCAGCACAAGAATAGAAGATCTTCAGTGAGTACTCAGGAGAAAGCATTGACAAACCACTTCTCTATTGTTGCCAAGAAAAAATGGGATATATGTGTCAAATTTCTACTCAAAGAAAAATTTACCAGCCCATTAATATGTATGCACAGGCAGAAAGAGACCTAGCTGATACCAAATTATGCCTATTTATCACACAATGTGCTGGCTACCAGGTTATCTGGTTTCAGACAAGGCTTTGGATCAATGGAAGTTATGAGCATCAACTATAATCGCTTCTGGAGGCCATCTGCTAGGTAAATGGTCTTAAGTGTCCTTTCTTAAACAATTGGCTGGCTACTGGGTGAACAGACAACTGAAATAGGGTGGTCATTGGTCTGATCCAGCATAGGAGAGCTTTTCAGGTTAAATTTTTGGAAGGACTGAGAGTCCCGGATGCATTGGAATCAGGTGGAAAAATTGGCTAACAAAGAAACACAAACTGGCTTTATTTAGTAGTAAATTCAAATGAAATGCAGTTGTCCTGTGTTCTGTTTGATTGAAACAATGCTGCATTTTTATGCATCACTCAATATTGTTTAGACATCTCAGACTTAGTGATGGACTTCTCCAATTTTTTAAAGTGGGCAAAATGTAATATAATACAGAATATAATGCCAACCAATATATTCCACTCCAGAATCTTACTTGCAGAAATTTGTTTGTTAAACAGCACAGCAACACATGCATGCATAAAAAGTATTTGAATTTGTACCTAATGCAAAGATCTGGGCTGAAGTATTCTACAGCTTTATGATTCTGTACAGATGAATAGGTAATCATGGAGACTGAAATTATCTGTGCTACCATTGAAGGAAAAGCTCATATGTTGGCAATCCACATTTCATTGTTGGGGAATATTGTCAGAAATGAAACTTAAAATTCCATAAACTGTGACTCTTAGAACTCATCATTTTAGGTACCTGTTTGGTATGGCTTAATTAATGAGTCTTTGCATTTGAGAAGGAGGTTGGATTTGTAATTGGCTAATGAACTGCACTCGGTGTGTAATTCTCAGTGGAGCTACATCTGGAGTTGGAGTACATCTACTCCATGGAGTACATGGAGTGGGGTACCTAAGGTTCTGCCTTGAATGTAGCACTCCTCAATGTCTTCATAAATGATCTAATGAGAGGAAGAGGAAAAGGAGAAGAAAAGGAGCTCATCAAATTTGTAGATGACACCAACTTATGGGCAATTGCTAACATTTCAGAAGATAGAATCAAGGTTAGGAAAGTTCTTGACAGATTTGAATATTGGGCCCTATCCAAAAAAAATGCAGTTCAGTGATGAGAAAAGTAATGTTTTGTACTTAGGCAGGAAAAAGCAAATGTACAGATACAGAATAGGCAGCACTTGACTCTAACAGTAATACCTATGACGGGAATCTAGGTGTCCTGGTGGCCCTCCAATTAAATATGATCCACTAGTATGCTGCAGCTGCCAAAAATGAAGCCCTACATTGCAACAGAGAAACAGCATTGAGATCACAAAAAGTGATAGTATTATTTTATACTGTACTGGTGAGGCCACATTTGGAATACTGTGTCCAATTCTGATCACTATGATATAAAAAAAAAGATGCTGACACCCCAGAAAGAGTGTGGAAAAAAGCAAAAAGATGATAAGGAGTCTGAAGGCTAAACTATATGAGGAATAGTTGAGAACCCTAGATGTGTTTAGCCTAATGGAAAGAAGGCTTAAGGGTGACATATCTGTCTTCCAATACTTGAAGGATTGTCACAGAAAAGAGGGGTCGAGTACCTGAGAAGAGGCGTCGATCAAAAGTACCTGAGGGCTGGACAAGAAGCAGTGGGTGGTACTGGCCAGATCCAATCTGAACCTAAAATTAAATTTCTCAGTGAGAAAAAAAAATACTCAATGGAATAGCTTGCCTCACAGAATTGTGCATGCTCCATTGCTGGAGTTTGTAAGAAGATTTTATACAACTTATTCCAAGATGGAATAAGATCTCTTGCCTTGGACAGGGGGTTGAACTTGGAGACTTGCAAGGTCTCTTTCTAATCCTATCATTCTAGAAAGATCTTTTCCATTCATACTTCTTGTAGTTCCTAAAGGATGCCTTTGTTCATACATGTTTGCATTTGTAGCAACATTTATCAATCTTGACCTAATTCAGAAGATTTATTTAATACAGGGATGGGAAACATGTAGGAATTCCAGGTGTGTAGGCTAAAGTAAAAAGGTAATAATGGAAGAAGGCATGATTATTCAGTTCTGTAACATGGCCAAAAGATGAGAATGGATGCATTCAGATATTCAGGTCCACCCTCAGAAAAAGACATTTGGTTATTTGGGACTGTTCATAAGCCATCCTACTTCATAGAGTTGTTGATATGAAGCTAAAATGAGGACTGATTCCATATAAGATTCCCTTAGTCCTGAAAGATAGAATATAAATCACATCCATCAATAATACATGTATATCTAATAAATGTGCAGCCTGGAAGCAAAGAAACCTTTCACAGCCACTGGAAGCCCATGGAGCTTATTTCACTCTGTAATTTGAATGGTTTGGGAAGCTGACTTTTTCTGCATAGCATCATGCTATCTTTTATGTGAGTCTGCATATCAAAACCACCCATTGGGTGATAGTTTTCAGACAACCTTGACCATATCCATGCTCATTTTTGAACTGACTTGCTTTGCTACAGAAATGCATGTATCTACTCTTTGAAGAAAGACAATCTATATTTCTTCACTCACTCTTGACCCTGAAATCTGGATAGGGAATTTTGCATGATAGATGCAGGGAGCTAAAAGTAGTATGTTGAATGTAACATATCAGGAATTGATTTTTAATTTTAGCTAAAATAATATAGTTACAGGAGTGCAGAAATTCTGGCCAAAACAGCAACTTTAACTGCAAAAAATAGAACCTTGCCTGCACCATAGTATACATGGTAGTAAAGGCTAGGTCTCACTGGCCGACGGACGCAAAACGTATGCATAAAGGACACAGCGGATGAGCAAAATTTTAGGGGTGGCTCCATCCGTTGTCATCCACTCCAAAAAGTGGCGAAAATTTGCATAAACAGAATGGAAAAGAATGGAAGAGAATGGACAGGGGGAAGTACGTCACGGGGATGTTAAAAGGATGTTCATAGGAAGCCTAGCGGATGACAGCAGATGGAAGTGGATGACACCTCCGAAGGGATTCCGGGGGAGAATTGCGAAGCAGACGCATAGCGGAAGGGATGGATACATAGCAGATGACGCAGATGCATCATAGACGACTATAGGAAGCAAAGCGGATGCCACGCAGATGTATATTGGATGCAAAGCGTTCACTGTGCATGCGGGGAGTATGAATTGCGTCAGCTCCATGGATATAAAAGGATGCAGCATGCATGCAGTCAGCATTCAGAGGAAAGATGTGCTGCCACATACATTTTGAAGGAACACCATGGTTCGTCAGTCAGGCAAGAAGAGGAAGCCCATGCCTACTCGTTCCAGCCCTGGCAAGAAGGCCAGAACCAGCATCCCACCTCCGGGCACTGACTCTGAACCTGCTGCTGCTGGTGCTGCTGCTGCTGGTGCTGCTGTGTTGGACCAGCCCCAAGGCCCTCAAAGCCCTGCTGCTGAAGGCCCTGCTGTTCAAGCCTCTGAAGGCCTTGCTGCTGAAGGCCCTGCCAGAGGGAGGAAGAGGCAAGGGAAGGAGAAGGGGGAGAGGAAACAGTACACCATTTCTGAGGACCATGAGGATGAGGTGCTGGAATGGCTGAGGGAGAACGAGGAACTCTGGAGAAAGGGCCACAGACTGTATCGGGACACCAAGAAGAAGCAGGCAGCTTGGAGAGACAAGACAGAGAGCCTGGGCTACACTGCAGATGTACTCCTTGGATGGTGGAAGCACATGCACACATGGTATGGCAAGCTATACCTCAAAAATCTGGGAAGGCCGCTGTCAAACTCACTGAGCGGGAGATGTACATCATGGCCAAGTGCAGTTTCCTGGAAGATGAGATCTGCCACTGAGGAGCAGCCCCTCTGATACACCTCTCCCTCAGACAGCCCACAGACAGCCAGTCCTCTTCCAGCCAGGAGCCAGCGAGCCTGTCCAGGCAGGTGTCTTCAGAGGGCCCCACAGCAGAGACTACACCGACAGGTGCACTCCCCATGCCGGAGGATTTGGAGGATGATGCCCTGCTTTCACAAATGGAGGAAGAAGCGGCAGCCACCAGAGACCAACCCCCCCCACCCCCACCCCCAGCTCCAGAGTATGCAGGCAGAGAGGCAGACTGGAAGGCCAGAACCACAGTGTCCTGTTGGAGATCAGGGACACAATGAAGACCAGCACAGAACTTCTCTCTCAGCTGGTCCACTTGGACAGAGGATCCTCAGGCCACCACACCTTCATCACCTACGTGAGCCACACCCTCAGGGACCTGCCCGAGGCCCAGTACCAGGTGATGAAGGAGAAGATAACAGCACTTCTGCACAACCCTCAAGGCCAGCTGAAACTGCTCCTACCCAGTCCAGGTCTGCTCCTCCACCCCAGACGATGTCACAGCCCTTCCCCAGATTTCAACAGCCTCTCACCTACCAAGGCTACGACTACCAGGACTTCCCACAGCAAAAAAAGATCTTCCCGTCCAGGCCCAGGTTCATTGCATGCCACAGATGCCACACCCTACCCAGTTGCAGAGCAGACAGCCCCACTACACTCCTCCTTCCTCCACCCCACAGCCAAGCCCGTCAACGGACAATCTGTCATCAGTATTGGGCCTCACATCTCAGGTACTTGATGAAGAGCCTCTCAATCTCACGGGACTGAGTCAGCTCTCTGAGAGCTTCCTGAAAACACCATCCCCTGTTGTACATTGGGCCAAGCACCCCAATGGCACCTTAGACCAGCACTCAAGCCACAGCCACCTCCACAGTCCCTGCCCGCTTAACAGATGAGACCATGGACATGACTCAGAGTGACTGAGAATAGTGCCAGAGACTGAGTTGTTTACTTTTTCAGTTTATCTTTGCTTAAGACACTTTACTTGGTTCATTTTGCCTATTTAATAAAGTCATACACTTTACTTAAGAAAGTTAATAAGGGTTATCTTTGCTTAACACACTTGATTCAGTTTACTTGATTCATTTTGCTTATTTAATAAAGTCATAAATGTTACCTAAGACAGTTAATAAAGGTTATCTTTGCTTAAGACACTTGGTTCATTTTTTTATCTTAGTGAAGTGTTGATGAAAACTTTGAAAAAATGGTTAAGCCTTTGCATGCTTGTGGGATAGATAAGGATAGTTGTGGGATAGATAAACCTCCAGTGCAACCATAGTGGGACTGTATGGTCCACCATCCCAGCTGCCACACATATGGACCTTTTTTATCAATAACAATTTATTCATTGATCAACACATTTCAAAATAAACAATGCTCTTTATTAAAGCCCTATTCATTGTAGGACCACTCAACATACATGGCACAATCTCATCAGTGTTATGCGACAGGCTCAAGGAAGCATCCATTAATCATCTATCATCCCGTCTTGCCACTCCACTGCTCCAGCTGGGGAATTGCACCAGTGTCTCAATAGGTTGCGCTGCTTCTTCCCTTCACATGAAGCTCTGTTGGGGCCTTGTACATTCACAGTGTCTATCAGGTTGCATCCTTGCCTCCATTCACCAGGCTCCATGTCCCCATTCCCTTGCTGATGGTCCACAAGTCTGTTCTGCAACACTGGGTAACGGGTGCAGATGAGATTGTGCAGGATACAGCAAGCTTCCACGATGCTCCTCACAGTCTGTGGCTCATGCTGCATGGTGGTGAGAAGTATCTGGAACCTGTTGGCCAGGATGCCAAAGGCGTTCTCCACCACCCATCTTGCCATGGACAGCCTGTAGTTGAAGATCCTCTCTTCACGGGTGAGGTATCTTGAACTGTACGGCTTCATAAGGTAGGTTCTGAGGGAGAAGGCATCATCACCAATGATGAAGTAGGGCACATCTAGTGTTTCATTGGGTAGGGGTCTGGATCTGGAAAACCCATGATAAGGTTGCGTTCCAGCCCATCCTTGAGGTCACTTGCGTTATATACCTGGCCATCTGAAGCTGACCCGTTGCCTGAAGCATCGATGTACATGAACTTGTAGTCAGCATCAACCATGGCAAAGAGGATGATACTGAAGAAGCCCTTGTAGTTAAAATAAGTGGACCCTGAGTTGGCTGGAGCTTTGCAGGCCAGGTGCTTCCCACCTATGGCTCCAACGGTGTGGGGAAAGTTCCACCTCTGATACCACTCTTCTGCAAGTTTCCTCCAGCCTTCTTCAGTGGTGGGACACTTGAGGAGCTCCTCCACGTATTCTTCTATGATGGCCTACACCACTTCTCTGACCACTTTGCTGATACTGTTGTGTGGCACCCTCCACGCATACTGCATGTTTCTTTATGTGGTTCCAGAGGCCAGGTGGTGCAGAGTCAATGCCACCTTCAGTCTGGGGTCCAGGTTGGGACGGAAGTTGGTGCTAGGCTTGGTCAACCTGTGTCTCAGATGCTCTACACCTTCGTCAAACATGGCTGGTGGCATCCTCATGAAGTGATGGAATGCATGAGGTACTTCATTCCTCAGCTCCACCATCACCTGGCCATACAGTCCAAACTCCATTCTTCTCCTGATCCATCCTCAGGCCCACACAGCTCTTGGACGTCTCCTTCTTCTCCTTGTGTATAAAAGGTGGAACAGTCTGAACAGGTTTTGGTTCTGGTGATGAATGATCGCAGCTACCATACGGACTGTGTCATGATCCATGGTGGAGAACAATGGATGATGTGGAAGACCAAGACCAAGGGTGAAGAGGTCTGTACACCACGGCTGCTGGACTCATACTGAGATCCAGGTGATTTTCTCCCCCTTTTTA
>BLBF01000048.1:1416745-1455834 GCA_015471245.1 Laticauda colubrina
TAAAAAGGGGGAGAAAATCACCTGGATCTCAGTATGAGTCCAGCAGCTGTGGTGTACCTCTTCACCCTTGGTCTTGGTCTTCCACATCATCCATTGTTCTCCACCATGGATCATGACACAGTCCGTATGGTAGCTGCGATCATTCATCACCAGAACCAAAACCTGTTCAGACTGTTTCACCTTTTTTACAGAAGGAGAAGAAGGAGACGTCCAAGAGCTGTGTGGGTCCAAGGATGGATTGTGAGAAGAATGGAGTTTGGACTGTATGGCCAGTTGATAGTGGAGCTGAGGAATGAAGACCCTTGTGCATTCCATCACTTCATGAGGATGCCACCAGCCATGTTTGACGAACTTGTAGAGCGTTTGAGACCCAGATTGACCAAGCCTAGCACCAACTGCCATCCCAACCTGGACTCCAGACTGAAGGTGGCACTGACTCTGCGCCACCTGGCCTCTAGAACCACATAAATAAACATGCAGTATGCGTGGAGGGTGCCACACAACAGCATCAGCAAAGTGGTCAGAGAAGTGGTGTAAGCCATCATCAAAGAATACATGGAGGAGCTCCTCAAGTGCCCCACCACTGAAGAAGGCTGGAGGAAACTTGCAGAAGAGTGGTTTCAGAGGTGGAACTTTCCGTTGGAGCCATAGATGGCTCCAGCCAACTCAGGGTCCACTTATTTCAACTACAAGGGCTTCTTCAGTATCATCCTCTTTGCCATGGTTGATGCTGACTACAAGTTCATGTACATCGATGCTTCAGGCAACGGGTCAGCTTCAGATGGCCAGGTATATAATACAAGTGACCTCAAGGATGGGCTGGAACGCAACCTCATCATGGGTTTTCCAGATCCAGACCTCCTACCCAATGACACACAAGGCGTGCCCTACTTCATCATTGGTGATGACGCGTTCTCCCTTAGAACCTACCTCATGAAGCCATACAGTTCAAGATACCTCACCCATGAAGAGAGGATCTTCAACTACAGGCTGTCCAGGGCAAGACGGGTGGTGGAGAACGCCTTTGGCATCCTGGCCAACAGGTTCCAGATACTTCTCACCACCATGCAGCATGAGCCACAGACTGTGAGGAGCATCATGGAAGCTTGCTGCATCCTGCACAATCTCATGTGCACCTGCTACCCAGTGTTGCAGAACAGACTTGTGGACCATTAGCAAGGGAATGGGGACATGGAGCCTGGTGAATGGAGGCAAGGATGCAACCTGATAGGCACTGTGGATGTACAAGGCCCCAACAGAGCTTCACGTGAAGGGAAGAAGCAGCGCAACCTATTGAGACACTGGTGCAACTCCCCAGCTGGAGCAGTGGAGTGGCAAGACAGGATGATAGATGATTAATGGATGCTTCCTTGAGCCTGTCGCATAACACTGATGAGATTGTGCCATGTATGTTGAGTGGTCCTACAATGAATAGGGCATTAATAAAGAGCTGTGTTTATTTTGAAATGTGTTGATCAATGGATGAATTGTTATTGATAAAAAAGGTCCATATGTGTGGCAGCTGGGATGGTGGACCATACAGTCCCACTATGCTTGAACTGGAGGATTATCTATCCCACAACTATCCTTATCTATCCCACAAGCATGCAAAGGCTTAAGGATTTCTTAAAAGTTTTCACCAACACTTCACTAAGGTAAAAAAATGAACCAAGTGTCTTAAGCAAAGATAACCTTTATTAACTTTCTTAGGTAAACTTTATGACTTTATTAAATAAGCAAAATGAACCAAGTAAAGTGTCTTAAGCAAAGATAAACTGAAGAAGTAAACAACTCAGTCTCTGGCACTATTCTCAGACACTCTGAGTCATGTCCATGGTCTCATCTGTTAAGCGGGCAGGGACTGTGGAGGTGGCTGTGGCTTGAGTGCTGGTCTGAGGCGCCATTGGGGTGCTTAGCCCCGAGAGTACAACAGGGGATGGTGTGTTCAGGAAGCTGTCCGAGAGCTGACTCAGTCCAGTGAGGTTGAGAGGCCCTTCATCAAGGACTTGAGATGTGAGGCCGAATACTGATGATAGATTGTCTGTTGATGGGCTTGGCTGTGGGGTGGAGGAAGGAGGAGTGTAGTGGGTCTGTCTGCTCTACAGCTGGGTGAGGACTGGCATCTGTGGCATGCGATGAATGTGGGCCTGGCCTGGGAAGGTCTGCTTGTGCTGTGGGAAGTCCTGGTAGTCATAGCCTTGGTAGGTGAGGGACTGTTTAAAGCTGTGGAAGGGCTGTGACATCACCTGGGGTGGAGGAGCAGACCTGGACTGGGTAGGAGCAGCTTCAGCTGGGCCTTGAGGGTTGTGCAGAAGTGCTGTTATCTTCTCCTTCATCACCTGGGACTGGGCCTCGGGCAGGTCCCTGAGGGTGTGGCTCATGTAGGTGATGAAGGTGTGGCGCCCCGAGGATCCTCTGTCCAAGTGGACCAGCTGAGAGAGAAGCTCTGTGCTGATCTTCATTGTGTCCCTGATCTCCAACAGGACACTGTGGTTCTGGCCATCCAGTCTGCCTCTCTGCCTGCATCCTGTGGAGCTGGGGGTGGGGGTGGGGGTGGGTTGGCCTCTAGTGGCTGCTGCTTCTTCCTCCATTTATGACAGGAGATCGTCCAAGTCCGCCGGCATGGGGAGTGCACCTGTTGGAGGGATCTCTGCCATGGGGCCCTCTGAAGACACCTGCCTGGACAGGCTCGCTGGCTCCTGGCTGGAAGATGACTGGCTGTCTTTGAGCTATCTGAGTGAGAGGGGTGTCAGAGGGGCTGCTCCTCAGTGGCGGACCTCACCCTCCAGGAAACTGCACTTGGCCATGATGTACATCTCCCGGTCAGTGAGCTTGACAGCGGCCTGCCCGGATTTTTTGAGGTGTAGCTTGCCATACCAGGTGTTCATGTGCTTCCACCATCCCAGGAGTACATCTGCAGTGTACCCAGTCTCTCTGCCTTTTCTTTCCAAGCTCCCTGCTTCTTCTTGGTGTCGCAATAGAGTCTGTGGCCCTTTCTCCAGAGTTCCTCGTTCTCCCTCAGCCATTCCAGCACCTCATCCTCATGGTCCTCGCAAACGGTGTACTGTTTCCTCTCTCCCTTCTTCTTCCCTTGCCTCTTCCTCCCTCTGGCAGGGCCTTCAGCAGCAGGGTCTTCAGGGGCTTGAGCAGCAGGGCCTTGAGCAGCAGGGCCTTGAGCAGAAGGGCTTTGAGTGGCTTGGGGCTGGTTCACTACAGCAGCAGTAGCAGCAGCAGTAGCAGCAGCAGCAGCAGCAGGTTCAGAGTCAGTGCCAGGGGTGAGATGCTGGTTCTGTCCTTCTTGCCAGGGCTGGAAGAGTAGGCACCGGCTTCCTCTTCTTCCCTGACTGACGAACCATGGTGTTCCTGCTCGATGTATGTGGCAGCACGTCTTTCCCCTGAATGCTGACTGCATGCGTGCTGCATCCTTTTATATCCGTGGAGCTGACGCAATTCATACTCCCCACATGTGCAGTGAACGCTTTGCATCTGATATACATCCGCACGGCATCCGCTTTGCTTCCTATAGGTGTCCATGATGCATCCGCGTCATACACTATGCATCCGCCCCTTCCACTATGCGTCCATTTCGCAATTCTCCCCCGAAACGGATGTGTCATCCACTTCCATCCACTGTCATCCACTAGGCTTCCTATGAACATCCGCTTAACATCCCCGCTACATATTACCCCCGTCCGTTCTTTTCTGTTCTGTTTATGCAAATTTTTGCCACTTTTTGGAGCAGATGACAACGGATGGAGCCACCCCCAAAATTTTGCTCGTCTGCTGTGTCCTTTATGCATACGTTTTGCGTCCGTCGGCCAGTGGGACCTAGCCTTTACTTTTCCTTTTGGGTTACTGTATCTTTTGATAAGATTTCAGTTAAAATGTATCCTTGGGAATCTTTTCAAAGTTTCATTGTTAATCCTCTTTATTTTTCCAGGTGGCACTCCATTTTTTCATTATTCCAAGTTCCACCCTTTTGCCTCCACTCTTCTCCTTTTTAGGGCTTTAAAATGACCAAAGAAAAATCTTTATTCTCCTTTTGACACTTAGATTTCAGCTTAAAGTTGCCTTTTAGTGTCAAAATAGATTAGCATAAATTTATTTCTGTACCATTTGTAATAGTCAATATAAAGGTTAAAAAAAGCATTTTTAATCTCCTTTTCTGTCTCCTTCGCTGCTTAAAAATCCTCTTTCAGAAGTGTCTCTCTCGGTACTTTTAGATTCAGGGTCCCTTGCTTAGATGTTCTCTGTTGTTTAGCCTGGTCTGTCCTGCTTTCCTTTTTGTCTTCCTCTTGCACAATCTTATCCAGTCGGGTTCTTCTTTGAAGTGGCCATTTCTTTCTTTCTTTTTTTTTTAACAAATTTTATTCTGTTTTTCATGTTAAAAACAAAAATCTCTTTTTAGTGAACAACTTATTTCTGGATCATCACCTTTACATCCAAATATGACAGCAATTATACATTCATATATGCATACTTAATTCTATTATTACCTTTTCCATTCCAAATTTTCAGTAAGAAGAGAAATAAACACATTAACTCTAGCCGCATTCATTAATCTCAATCGAAACAACTTTTTGTTTCATTTCAATTATTTCATATATAATTCTTTAATATTTATTTTAAAAATAAAGATAAATAATATGTGTTTGTCTAATAATAATAATAAAAATAATAATAATAATTAAAATAAAAAAGTTACCAATGTCTCTCCTTGCTTTTAATGTTAACTTATTAATTAAGTTGGTTCTTTAGTCTTGTCATATTCCCTTTCCATTACACATTCTTTTTATAAATTGTAGATTAATACAAATTTTTACACTAAAAAAAAAAAAAGTATAGGTTCCCCCCTTTTACTGCTTTGAGTGTGACACCTCAAAGATTAAAATATACCTATACTCCCTCATCTTGATTCCCAATAAACCATTATTTTTAAGAAGTTACAATAATAATCATTACATCTTTTCATTTGGATTCCGCAGCATATTGCCCCCCCTTGATTTTTAATAAGAGTTATCAGTATCTATATTACCCCATTTTCTAAATATTTTTAATTGCAGAAATATTCTTATTACTCCATGTCACCCTGCAGAATCCCCTTTTTAATTCATCAACCATTATCTCTGAAAAAACAATTTCTTTTCAACATTTTACATATTTCTTTATTTCATGCACATGTTTCTTACTGCTTCTCCTCCCCTCTTTTCCCCATATCTTTTCTCATTCCAGTTTATATCCCTCTCTTTCTTTATATCTTCCTTTCCCTTTTCAGCTTGGTCTTTCTGCCTTTCCCGACTTCACAGGTATTCCCTTTGATTGCCTTCTTAAATCTCAACTTTTTAACCTTCCTTCCCTCCCCACTTCTTTGTAGTGTTCTTTGTGTTAATTGTCTATTTAAAATGTCTTCTCCTTGAATCGACTCCTCCTCTTCTAAAGCTTTTTCTTCTTGTTCTTCAATTGCCATTTCCATTTTTTCTAACACAGAACAAAATGATTTACTTCTTTCCTGTAGTAATTCTCTCATATTTTTAAGTTCCATTTTTAATTCCCGAAGAGATATCATCATTACACACTCTTATATTTTATGATCATTAAAGTCCACAAAAACATACTTTTACTTTCCTTCTTTCTTCTTTCAATTTTCTAAAGTTCTCAGTTATTCCAGCCCAGGTTCTATACCAAAAACATCAATCAATCTCACAGTCAGTCTTTCCTTGCTTTTTCCTTTATTCTGGTTCTGTTTTCACTTTCTAAGATTCTTAGAATAGAATCTAAGATTCTTAGAATAGAATCTAAGATTCTTCTATTCTTCTTTGTTTCAATATTTCTTTGATGTTATATCCACACAAGTTCATTCAGAAACAGGATGCTTTCCATTTTGTTTGAGCTCAAGTTTTTGTCAAAAGGTGGCACTCTCCATGATACAAAGTCTTCACCTTTTTACCCTATTTTTCTATTTAGAGTTTTTCGAACCTCAATATTCCAGCATGGTCCAGTCTCCAATTTATATATTTTATTATTATTATTTTTTGACAATCTTAAATCCAGCTTTATTTTATGCCTGTTTATTCCCAAAATATTTCAACCAATTTAGTTAAATCTTTAGTTCCAGCTTCTTCCTTTCCCAGTTCGAAGCCCTGCTTAGCTGTCAAAAATATTTTCTTATATTTTTTTTCCTATCCCTTTGTAATTTTGCTGCTCACTTTTCTTAAAAATTCCATGTTACCTTAATCCCGGGGTACTTTTGTTTAGTTGTATTGCCCAGTTATCTTGGTTCAGATGTTATCCACTTCTTTCTTCCCTCCTTCACAAATCTTAATCCAGCTGAGTCCTCCTCTTTGGGGTGGCCATTTTAAACTACTGCTACAGTCATCTTTGGGGGGGAAAAGACCAAGCCCAGGGGGGGAGATCCGATTCCCCTCAACCTGGCTTGTGGCTTCTCCTTACTCCGCCGCAGAGAGTCACGATCTATGGTCTGTCAGCGAGTAGGCTCTGCCTTCTTCCCAAGGTGGCCATTTCTGACCTCCGCTACAACTGCCTTCAGGAAAGGGAGTTTAGACCAGCCAAGGAGGAGAGATGTGGCTCCCCTCCACTCAGCTAGAAATCTCCCCCTTCTTTACCACCTCTACGGGCCCCGATCCTTAAGGTCCTTAAGCTTCAGTGGCGAGCACAGATCGAAACTGTGCACGATTGCAGATTTTGGTCTGTTGCTGAAGAAATCCAAACCGGAAGCCTATTTAATTCTATTTTTGAGGTGATGAATATGATCATGTTTAAAGCTGAGAATGTCTTGAAGTTTAGTAGTTCAGAATATCTCCTTGTGTAATCATTGCTACCATTTTCAACCTCATTATACACTCTACTAGCAAGCTGTTCTGTACCAGTCCTTCTGTGGACTTCATGAAAATCGGAGGGAAGATAAGAAAGTCGGGAACTTTGTTTATAAAGGAGAATATTTGTAGCTCAAGGTTTAAATGAAGAGTTCTTGATACTCTCTTAGCTGGTTGTTTTCTTGCAGATGTTTCATTATCCAAACTAGGTAACATGAACAGTGCTTATACTTGTATCACATCAGTGCTAGTACCAAGAATAGCACTGATGATATTACATAGTTTGGGTAATGAAAAGTCTGCAAGAAAACAACCATGCTCAGAGAGCACTGAGGACTCATCAGTTCTGTTTATCTCTTTATTTTTCTGAATCCCAATTTTCCAACTGATATTTGTATATGGTTATATTTAAAAAAAATATTTAAAATATACTTATAGTAGGTCTCACTATAGGTTCCAAGCAATTCTTAATGAAATGGTTAGCAATGAAGCCAACTTTTTCTGAAGCTTGACAACTTGTAATAATGCCCCTACCCCATGAACTCTGCATCGCAGGGTGATGCTAAGCATGGCCAAAGATGCCCCATATATGGTGAAAATACAGTGAAAAACAAAAGAAGATCATCTTAGACTACTGGTGAGACTCTAATATGGCAGAAAAATACAAATGTATAGGATCATGGCAGTTTTCTCTTATCTAACAGAATAATACAATTGGAAGGGACCTTGGAAGTCTTCAAGTCCAACACACTACTCAGGCAGGAGACCTACCACTTTTGACAGATGGTTATCCAGTCTCTTCTTAAAAGCCTCCAGTGTTAGAGCAGCCACAACTTCTGAAGGCAACTGCTGTTCCACTGGGTTGATTGTCCTTATTGTCAAGAAGTTTCTCCTTAGTTTTACATTGCTTCTGTCTTTGTTCAGTTTCCATCCATTGCTTCTTGTCTTGCCTTCCGGTGCTTTGGAAAATAGACCCCCTCTTCTTTTGTAGTAGCCCCTCAAATATTGGAACACTGCTAGCGTATTAACCCTAGATTTTCTTTTCACTAGACTAAACATATGCAATTCCTGAAAACATTCTTCATATATTTTAAGCCTTTAGACCCAACTCCCAAATCATCTTTGTCATTCTTTTCTGTACTTTTCCAGAGTCCAAACATCTTTTTTATATTATGGTGACCAAAATTGGATGCAGTATTCCAAATGTGGTCTTATCAAGGCATTACAAAGCAGTAGTATCATTTCTCGTGATCTTAAATCTGTCCCTCTGTTAATTCACCCTAGGACTGCATTGACTTTTTTGACAGCTACAGCACATTTCTGGCTCATATTTAAGTGATTGTCTACTAGAACTTGAAGATCCCTCTCACAGTTACTGCTTTGAGCCAAGTTTCACCTAGTCCATGGGTTGCTAACCTTTTGGACCTCAGGGCCACCAAACTCATAATTTTAGATCCCAGGGACCACTAACAGTTCTGTGGACATGGCCTAATTTGTGGGTGTGGCTTGGTGGTCATGTGACTGGCTGGGCATGGTTTGTATGTAAATATTATAAATATTTATATAAATATTGATTTTTTTTATAAAAAAGATCAACTTTTACCCAAAATCAGGCGAAGCAGGCAGATAGAGTTGCTCATAGAATCACAGATTCATTCAGAAATCTATCTGCCATTGGCTAGCTCAGTCTGTCACATAAAATTTGCTTGCAAGCAAACCCACAAAATTAACTCAAAACACACCATGCATGTAAATATTGAATTTTTTTATTAAAAAAGAGCAACTTTTACCCCAAATCAGGCAAAGCAGGCAGATTGAGTTGCTCATAGAATCATTCAGTGATCGATCAATCTGCCATCAGCTAGCTCAGTCTCTCAAATTTGCTTGCCGTGAATCTGCACTGAATTTGCTCGCAAGCAAACCTTCAATCCTAAGGGAAGTTTGGTTGTGCTATGCCAAAGTTCTAAAGACTAGCTAGAACGCAAGAAATCCAACCATTTCCTACTTCCTAGCTAATCTAAATCTCCTGGCACAGCAGAACAGGTGATGGTTAGAAAAAGGAAAAATAGCAATTTTGCAGGGAAGTTTGCCCGGTAAGGAGTGAGTGGGCGGGGAGGGCTCCCACGGGCCATGTAGGCGGTGCAGCCTTGTGTTTTTGCACAGCCTGGATTAATTGCTTTGTGGGGGTGCTCTGGGGGTGAGATTTCTCTGTGGCCCCCCCAAAATTTTCTCACACAGCCTACTGATTGGTGACCTCTGACTTAATTTGCACCTGTATTTTTGGTTTTTCTTGCCTTTCTTATAGGAAAAAAAAGCCTTATTTTTTCTACATTGAATTTCATTTTGTTAGATAGAGCATGGTCTATTGAAGAGGACTCAACAGCTATCTTAATTTGCATTTCCCTCCCTATCTCCTCCCCGTTTTTCAGTGCTTTACACACAAAATAGTGAGACACTGATAATTCATCCACTTTTGAAGTCATCACATTAACAAACATGTGTAATTGTTTTTTTTTTTGCATCTCAATGAAGGTTTGTGTTTTTCAGGCTGCAAAGCCGGAAGGTTGTGGGAACACATGTCATCATTTTCCAATCCATCAAGCCTCCTTTTTCATTCAAATGAATCCCACCTTTATCAATGATTAGAAGCCTGCTCATTTCTCCACTTAGCATCTGATTTAATGTTGTCCTTTGAGAATTGTAATGTCATCTAACAAGAGCTGGGGAGAGATGCTTTGCTGTTGTTGAAAGCCTCTGATACTTCAAGAATGGAGCCAGCTAAGATTTTCTCACCCTGTTTATGACCTGACTCCAAATGATACACTCTGCAGGAGAGAAAGTAATTTAATGCCCATTATTATCATATAATCCTGAGCCTTCTTTTGAAGCCATCAGCTTCAAAATCCAGCTGTAGCTGGCTAAGTTCATTTGAAAACATTATCTAAGCTTTTATCATCTCCCTCCAAAAGAGATATACCTGTTTTCTACCAAACTCCTTTCTCCTTGCATGCCTAAATTAACCACTTTTTTCTCCTTGTGACAACAACAAAATATTTTCAGGTTTAGAGAGACACGCAAGCAGCAAAAGCAAAGAGGAAAAGCAGAAGAAATCTACTAATTAAATTATTTAGATCCTTAAGAACCATAAAAAATCTTATAAATCATTTAATTCTGTGATGGCAATTAGCCTATTTCTGCTGGCATGTTAATGTGGCTGTAAAGTAAATTATTTTAAGTAATTATTATTCAATCATTAACTACTTTTTGTTGTTGAAGCATTCCACAAATTGTTAAAATGATGGAATGCTTTACAATCGGTATGAAGAGAGAAATATGTATTGTTGGTGACACTTTATTGTTATTTTTCAAGTAATCTTTGGGGCTCCTTTCTGGAGGCCAGAGTTCATCCTATAGATTAGTTCTTAATCCAGGAACGGAGAGGGAAGACTTTTAGTTGCTTGGAAATGAACTGGGTATTTCTCTAACTGTATTGTTTAAGGTGCTAAATTTAAAAGAGAAAATATGTGCTGAGTGCTCAGAAGATTTTGCCCTACTTTTTCTCATAACCAGAGGTGGTATTCAGCAGGTCCTGACCAGTTCTGGAGAGCTGGTAATGGAAATTTTGAGTAGTTTGGAGAACCAGCAAATACCACCTCTGACTGGCCCTGCCCCCATCTATTCTCTGCCTCCCGAGTCTCAGATGATTGGCTGGGTCTTCTTTTGTTCACTGCACAGGAGAACGGAGCTGGAAAGCAGGTTAGTTGGATGGGGAGGGAATGGGATTTTTCAGTATCCTTCCCCTAGGAGTGGGGAGGGTATGGAGATTTTGCAATATCCTTTCCCTGCCATGCCCACCAAGCCATGTCCACCAAACCATACCCACATAACCAGTAGTAATTTTTTTGAATCCCACCACTGCTCATAACATTGGGAAAAGAAGTCAACATCATTGGACTACATGGACTAATGATTTTGAATGAATGAATTTTCTACCTTCTAAAGGACTTTTCTAGGAATCATTCCTGGCCAAACTTTCATTTAATGTATGTTTTATCTGGGGAAATTGTGGGAGTTGAAGTCCATATATCTTGTACTTGCTGAGAAACATTGTTCTAGAACAGGGTGTCAAATTTGATTTCATTGAGGGCTCTGCCAGAAAAAATGGAGTTGGGGTGGCACTTGCAGTCCTTCTAAACTCTGTTTTTTGGTGGAGGAGGTACTGCAGGCCACATCTAAGCACTCTGCAGACTGAAATTGGGCCGTGGGTCTTGAGTTTTACATCCCTGTTCTATACCATTGCAGAAATCAAAAATTTAGCAGCAAAAGCTTCCTTCCTCTTCATGACATTATGCTTATTCTGAAAAATGACAATATCATTTTTTTCATCATTTTCACTCTGCTTAACAAATAATTCCCTCAACACTGTCCAACTATTTATTAAGTCTGCACTACTATTACTATTAATCTTTCCATCCCCTCCCACTTGTGACTGTATGAATGTAACTTTCTCACTTATATCCTTACAATTTATACTGACTCTTTCCTAGTATGATTTGGTTGCTTATTTGTACCCCATGACTATCATTAAGTGTTGTATTTTAGATACTTGATGAATGTATCATTTCTTTTTATATACACTGAGAGCATTTACACCAAGACAAATTCCTTATGTGTCTAATCACACTTGGCCAATAACAAATTCATCATTCATACATTCATTCATATAGAAGCTTGGATATAGTTGTTTTTTTTCAGAAGACTAATTCATTTTGCAAATGCAGGTAGTCCTTGACTTATAAATGATTGCTTAGCAACCATTTGAAGATAAGATAGACTTCCCCAGAATTACTTACAACCTCATTTCAAGTCATGTGATGGACTTTTAAGTACTTGCCAACATCTGGGTTTTATAGACATCTGCCGAGACCCATAGTCATATTACCATGTGTTGTTTTTTTTTGTAGGAAACCAGTATTTTCTTCCAGTTTTTTTTGGGGGGGGGCAAAAAAAAAAAGCCCTTTGCATGCAACGGGTTTGCTTAATGATTGTTCATTGAATAACGACTATTTTAATTGTGGTTCATTTACAACCATTTTATGATTGCTGCCCAAAAATAATCATAAAATTGGGTGCAGTCACGTAGTAACTCATTTGAGGAACACCATGACTTAAAACCATAATTCTGGGCTCAATTATTGTCCTAAGTTGAGAGTTACCTGTATTCAAGGTGATTTCTCCATAATTTTACTCCTTAAAATGGCCTGCATTAAGAAATTATATTTGAACATGGCTGAAATTTTACCTGGAATGAGCAAAAGCTGCACCTCAGATCAAAGGGGATTGAAATGCTTTGGTTTTGTTGCCTTTATGCATGCATATATATGCATTATGAAAGCAGCTGATTTAGTTCAGTAGCATTCGGTTTCTTCAGACATTTTGAAGAAAACAGATGATGTGATGGGAGGCATGGGAAAGTTCAATGTTCTGTGATCAGAACCTCTAATCAAAAAGAAAAGAAATAAAAAGATTTTAGAAAGGAATGAAGACTTATAGATAGAAGGAACATTTAATGACTACCATTATTGTCTTGATGGGTTTTTAAGATACTCCAGGTTCTCCTTTTTGACAGAGTAAAAACAAAAGTTCTGTCAAGCACCCAAAGAGAGGAAGGCTTGTGCTCAGGCAACCTTGGGTAAAAGAATAACATACCTGGTGTTTTAAAATAATAAAATTATTATTTTATTATGTGTTTGTGCACTTTCAAGGATGATCTACTTAGAAGAGGGCAGAATCGCTGACTGGGATCACAATAACGCATAGTGTGGTTGCTCTGATATTGGCTTAGAATGAACTCAGCCATTGTGGTTTGTAAATTCTGATTAATAACTTTATGCCCAGCCAATTATGGCTTACTCACTAAATCATAGTTAAGCAGCTGTGGCTTCACAAAAAGTACAAACCCAGTCAGAGAACTGAGGTTCTCAATCCACTTTCCCTCCTTTTGTTCTTTTGACAGAAAAGTAACTGCAAAAAAGAGGAAAATACATGATATATTTCATGGCCGCTAGTCTGCTTGCTGTTGACATCACATGAAGATTAGTTTAATAGTGAAAAGACTAAGCAAGTCTGTTCTAGAAAATAGGCCAAAGTAGGTTCTTAATATCTTGTCTTCTACTGGAGCTCTTGTAGAGAAAGCTTGCCATATCGGAAAAGATGCTTAAAATCCAGGAGTATATTTAAAAATAAAAATAAAACAGCTTCAGTTTTTGCTCAGGTGATTTTTTTTAAGTTTCTTTTTTTAAATTTGTGGGGGGATTTTTTATTACCACTCGAACTTTAAAAAAGCAAAATACCTCTATATTTTTTTTCTTGTTTTGCTTTACTTTTTTTGCAGATGAGCCTTGATATCTGAGATATTAACATAAAATACTGATGTACTTATTTACACTGAATACAGCTATACATTTTTCTTCTTCCAAGGAAGAGGGTGTGAATTATTCTCCTTTCTCCACAATCTTGTCCATGGTCACTGTCTGCTTGACATAAGGATAAGCGAATGGCCATTATTCCAGGTCACTAGGAGGTGACCTGGAGTAATGATACAGCATTTCATTTTCTTTTGCTGATACTGCATTCATGAAGCTATTCTGTCTTGGCTATTTTGATCTCTTACTGCAGGGAGAAGAGAAAGATGCAGGTATTCATGTGTTTTAATCTCTGCCATTATCCAGTTGGTTGAGGAATGAAGGCACCAGGCTAGTTCTGTTTAGGCATGAATACTGGTTGGGTGACTTTCAGCCAATCATCAGGAGATTTCAAATACTCATCCTGCCTTAGGCATGAAAGCCAATTGTGTGACTGTGCCAATCCACAGAAGACTGTGAGTTCTAGTTCCACCTCAGGCCTGAAAGATGGCTGGATTACTTTGGGCCTCTCTCCCACATCACCTCACAGGATTATTGTGGAAAAATAGAAAGAGGAAGAAGTATTAACTGTGTTTGTCACCTTGAATTATTTATAAAAATAATAAAGGCAGGATATAAAGAAATAAATATCTTAAATTGGTCATATAATAAACTGAGTATAATATACAATTTTATTCAGAGTTCCCTGTGTAGAATTTTTGTGAGCTACATATATGCATCTGTGCATGTGCACGGACACACAGACACACACACACACACTCAGAGATTCCATATGTGCAGAAAGCATCCAAAATAAAAAAAAAAATGCTTTCCTGATAGTGTCAAATAAAAAACAACCCCAAATGGTTTGCCGTGGAATTGATATTCTCCATTTGGTGATTTGTCTTGTAAATACATGAAAATAGAGGCAATTTCTGTTTGGACTGGACTGGACTGAAAGATCAGAAAAACCTATGATACAAATCAAAAGACATACCCGTACTCTTGTACTGTATACATGCTGGAAAATCCCACACACTGAATCTTTCTGATTGTATTGTATGATCTGCAATAGGTTTGTCACCTTTATAGTCCTACATGTCTTGGGGCCAGTTTATTTGAAGGACCTTCTTTTCCCAGTTACATCTACCTGAGCAACCAAAGCTGGGAAGTACCATATGTTATAGGTCCCCTCAAAAAGTCCATATAATGTGACTCCCTGTGGAACATCTTCCCCCAGAGATAAGATTGGCTCCCATCTTGACACTCTTTTGAAAGGCCTTGAAGACATGGTTTTGCCAGCAAGCCTGGGGAACCCAAGGTGATATAGAGCCCATCAAATGGACTACAAAGATGAGGCTGGAAATATTGGGAGAGTGTCAACCTATTTTCCAAAACACAAGGCAAGAAGAGAAACAATGGATGGAAATTAACCAAGGAGAGAAACAACCTAAAGCTAAGGACAAAATTCATAACCGTGAGAGCAATCAACTAGTGGAATAGCTTGCATTCAGAAGTTGTGGGTGCTCCCCACAACTCCACTAGTTGGAGGCTTTGAAAAAGAGACTGGACAACCATTTATCTGAAAAGGTATAAAGTCTCCTGCTCGAGCAGGAGGTTGGACTAGAAGACCTCTAAGGTCTCTTCCAACTTTATTATTCTAATATCCTATGAGTAGTTGGTTTGATTGTAGTGGAGTAGAGAGCAGAGGGGAGAGGGCTTGTTGGGTTTTCTATTTGCAGTTTTATTCTGTAAGCCACCCGAAGTCACCATGAATTAGTTGGGCAACCATATAAATTTTCTTAATAAATAAAATAAATAAACAGAAGGGAAATATACCAACCTCTGTTTTTTCCAAGATGCATGCATTCATTGTAATGCATGCTCCAGAGTCATTGGATTAGGTTGAATATAATTATACTTGAAGCAGATCAATATAGAGAGAGTTGGGAACTATGCAAATGAGCCATGAAAGATCTGAGTTTGTTCAGTAGCAGCTTATTCCATTTCAGAAATGTATTAGTTTCAGTTAATATGCATTGGATCTGAGAAAAACATGAAGGCTGTCTTTCAAGGACTTCAATAGATTGGCTTCTATAAATACCATCTGGTTTACTTCGGTGCATCCGAGCATACCAAAAGAGGGGGAAGGTAGCCAGAAAATCAGAGAAATTAAAATGCATTTGTTTTGTGCCTCCTAGTTTTGACTTTATTTGGGATAGGAAGATATTTTCTATTTTAAAAAGGGGTGGGGGAATTATAGTGGTATTCACTGATTCATTTCGACGGCATTGTTTCCATATGTCAGTTTTTGTTTCCCTGCTATTGAAATGGATTCAGGCAAAGTATGTCAGTAGGAAAAGTTAAACCTGCAATTTGATGCAAAAATGAGCAAAGCCACTAAAATGATCAGAAAATAAATGAAGGCAGAATTGAGTGAAGCATATGTCAGACAGCTCCTTGAAAGGTGCTTAAGGGCATTGATGCAGTGACAGGTACAAGGTAGAACTTCGATCCATCATAATACGGATCACATATGTGATTTTTTTTTGTTCCCCAAGCTCTTCCTGGAAAACTCCAAAGAAATCATTAACATGAATGCTTTGAATTTCCTTTACTTGTACTAGCACTGGCACTGATGTCATAGTAGATATATTTCACACACATCCCTGACACATAAAATAGCAGAATATTATGCTGCAGTCAAAGAAAGCTGAATGAATATCAGTAAGGAAGTCTGCTTTGTCAGGTTTATGAGTAAATTCATCACTTTTATTTCAGTATGGAAAAGAGCAGATTAAACACTAAAGTAGTACATATTTATTTAAATATGCATATATTTATTATAAATGAAACCATCCCAGTTTGGCATTTGCTGATGCCCATGAAGTATCATTTGTTGTAACCTTTTAAAGTCTCTGTCCCAGATGTCAGTCTGTGTAATTACATTGAATGAGCTAGTTGGCTTTGAGGCAGATGCTGTGAACATATAAGTGCATAGATAATGGTATCTACAGACAGTTCTTGACTTGTGACCATAACGCAGCCTACTTATGACAGTAGTATACTGGGAGGGTCATAAAACAGATCACCATGTGACTCGACCTGTTTTTACTATTGTTTTTGTGGTGATTGTAAACCCATTGCTTGCAAAAGGCCATTTTTGCCCAAAACTGGAAATAAATGCTAATTCAGGGCAAAAAAATGTTATAAAACACATTTACATGACCATAGAATTCTGCAAACAATCATAAATACAATTCAATTGCCAAGCATCTGATATGTGGCCATAAGACTACAAGAGAACAGCCTTTGGAATTTTGGAAATGGGTTCTAGTCTCAACAAATAAATGCTCTGTCTTACATATTGGCAAAAAAAAAATCAGAAAATAAAATACAGGCTGAATCGTCAAGACCTTGTTGAGGATAAAAACTTTATAAGGATCTTTGAATACTCATCTCTAATGATCTAAGTGCTAGAGCCTACTGTAACTACATAGCCAAAAAGGCATTAAGAATTATTAACCTAATCCTGTGTAACTTTTTCTCTGGTAATATCACACACACACTACTAACTAGAGCATACAAAACATTTGCTAGACCAATACTTGAATTCAGCTCGTCAGTCTGGAACCCGCATTACGTATCTGATATTAACACAGTTGAGAAAGTTCAGAAATATTTCACAAGAAGAGTTCTCCACTCCTCTACTCGTTGCAGAATACCTTATGCCACCAGACTTGAAATTCTAGACCTAAAAAACCTAGAACTAGGTCTCCTTTGGTCTGATCTAAGCATAGTATATAAAATTATACAGTATATTGCAATGTCCTACCTGTCTATGAATACTTCAGTTTCAACCATAACAATACAAGAGCACACAATAGATACAAACTGAAGGTTAATCACATCAAACTTGATTGCAGGAAATACAACCTCAGCAACAGAGTGGTCAATGTCTGGAATACTCTACCTGACTCTGTGGTTTCTTCCCCAAACCCCAAAAACTTTAACCTTAGACTTTCTACTATTGACCTCACCCCTTTCCTAAAAGATCTATAGGGGGCATGCATAAGCACACTAATGTGCCTACCGTCCCTGTCCTATTGTTTCTTTTATTTTTCTTATATGTTTCCATGTATTCATAACTATGTTTTTACTTATACCTATTATCTTGTAAGCAATTGACAAACCAAATAAAATCAAAATAAATTTTAAAAAATCTGTGTATGAGGTAGAAACTTAAATAGTTGTTCAGCAATTTTTTTATTTTATATTTACAACAAGTCCGTCATTCATTTAAACAGTGTGTTGATCGGGTACATATATCTTGTGCAAACAATTATAATTAACATACTTTCTTCCCAAAATAACAGTAATCACATTTTCTTTATAAGCCATGGTTTCTGACATATATTATCTTTCTAACAATCTTAACTTATTTTTCTATATTTTTTAATATATATTCTATATATTTTATATTTTAACTTGTTTTATTTTCCAACCATTGATAAAATAAATACCATACCATATAATATTCAGTTTCTTCTTTTTCTTTGATTGCCAATGTTAATCTATTCATCTCTGCACATTCTAATATTTTCTCAATCACCTTTCCCTCTGCCGGAATATTTTTGCTTTTCCAATTCTGAGCAAATACAATTCTAGCTGCAGTTAATACATGAATAATTAAATACACTTTTTCTTTGCTATAGCATTTGGGTACCATCCCTAATGGGAATATTTCAGGTTTCAAATCTATAAGTTTCTTTATCATTTTTTCCAATCACGTGTGTACTTTTGTCCAATATCTTTTAGCTTCTATTCATGTCCACCACAAATTGTAATATGATCCAGGTATCTGATGATACTTCCAACATTTGGCTGGTTTGTCTTTAAACATCTTTGCCAATTTTTCCAGTGCAAAGTGCCATCAATAAAATATCTTGTACAAATTTTCTTTGTATACTGCCAACATTGTTAATTTATAGTTTCTTTCCCATAGTTTCTGCCATTTATATATAGCATACCCAAATGTTTTTACCCACACTATCATCATTTCCTTCACATGTTCTTCTTCTAGTCTGACCACATAATAAATAACAATACAATTTTTGTATTGTGCTCCTGGTCCTGTTCGTGCTCCTGGTCTTGCTGGCGCTGCTGGTGCTTACTCTGCTGCTACTGATCCTGATCCTGCTGGTCCTGCTGCTGCTGCTGCTGATGATGATGATGATGATGATGATGATGATGATGATGATGAGAATCCTGCTAGTGCTGCTGCTGCTGGTGGTGTGGAGGAGCAGCCCCTACTACCTGGGAGCCACTTTGATGAGGGTCCATCTGGTCCTACCAAAGGGAGGAAGAGGCATATGTGGGTACGGGAGAGGAGGCAATACTCCATTGAGGAGGAACACGAGGATGAGGTGCTGGAGTGGCTGAGAGAGAATGACTATCTGTGGCGGAAGGGACACCGTCTCTACAGAGACACCAAGCAGAAGCATGCTGCTTGGAGAGAGCACCAGCAGCCCCTCTCACTACCCTCTCTCTCTGGCAGCCTGCTGAGAGCCAGTCCTCTTCCGGCCGAGAGTCAGCTCCTGTCTCCAGGCAGGTTTCTGTGGAGCGTGCCATGGTGGAGAACCTGCGGACAAGTGTTTTAACCATGGTGGAGCGCGTGGAGGACTCCCTGGTGCGGTGGGAGAAAGAAGACGGCACGTCCACCACAGCCCTACCCGCATCCACCCCCAGCTCCTCCTCCACAGAAAGGCACAGAGGCAGACCGGAGGGGCAGAGCCACACTGTCCTGCTGGAGATCAGGGACACCATCCAGAGCAGCATAGATCTCCTCTCTCAGCTGGTCCACACCGACTCCTCATCCTCCAACTGCAAGCCCTTCCTCACCTATGTGAACCAGACCCTCACGGACATGGCAGAACCCCAGTACCAGGTGGTGAAGGACCAGATCACCAAGCTGCTTCACAACCCTCCAGACCCAGAGGCACCTGCTCCCACCCAGTCCAGGTCTGCTCCTCCACCCCAGGTGATGTCCCTCCCATTCCAAGGCTTCCCACAGGCCCTCATCTACCAGGGCTACGGCTACCAGGAGGTCCAGCAGTACAGGCAGCAGCCCTGCCCAGCCCAAGCACAGAGTCATCGGGTGACACTGATGCCACCGGTTCCACTGATGCCACCGATGCCACCCACGACACTGATGCCACCGATGCCACCGATGCCACCCATGACACTGATGCCACTAAGGCCAACGATGCCACCCACTACACTGATGCCACCCACGCCACCGATGCCACCAATGCAAGCCCTCACCCAACTGCAAACAAGATAGCCCCACTACACTGCTCCTTCCTCCACCCCACAGCCAAGCCCGGCCTCTGTACATCTGTCATCGGTACTGGGGCTGACACCCCATTGCATGGAGGAAGGAGCTCTCAACATCATGGGTCTGAGCCAGCTGTCCGAGAGCTTTCTCAACACACCATCCCCTGTTGTCCTCTCGGGGCCAGGCACCCCAATGACATTTCAGACAAGCACTCCAGCACCAGCCACCTCCACAGCACCTGGACCCTTCACCCCTGAGACTGGGCACACCTCCGAGTGACCAAGAGGAGTGCCAGAGACTGGCTGGCTGGCTACCTGTGGACTTTATTTGGACACTTGACTTGGGTCATTTT
Source organism: Laticauda colubrina (assembly GCA_015471245.1). Lineage (NCBI taxonomy): Eukaryota > Metazoa > Chordata > Lepidosauria > Squamata > Elapidae > Laticauda > Laticauda colubrina. The sequence goes on from BLBF01000048.1 coordinate 1,436,672, forward strand.
TCTTTTACAGCTTGTTGTTAATAAAATCTATCTTTGATTCACACACTTGCTTCATTTCTTTTTTTTAATAAAGTCTTGGTGGAAACTTTTCGAAATGGTTTAAGCATTTGCATGCTTGTGGGATGGGTTAAGATAGCAGTGGGGTGGGCAGGGATACCTTTGGGATGGGTAATAGCTGTGGGATGGGCAGGGATACCTGTCAGATGGGCAGGGATACCTTTGGGATAGGTTAGGATATCTGTGGAATGGGTTAAGATGGCAGTGGGGTGAGCAGGGATACCTTTGGGATGGGTTAGGATATCTGTGGGATGGGTTAAGATAGCAGTGGGATGGGCAGGGATACCTGTGGAATGAGCAGGGATACCTTTGGGATGGGTAATAGCTGTGGGATAGATAAACCTCCAGTGCAAGCATAGTGGGACCGTATGGTCCACCCTCCCAGCTGCCACACCTATGGCCCTTTATTATCAATAATAATATAATAATCATCCACACATGTCAACATAAACACAACTCTTTATTAAATGCCCTGTTCATTGTAGGCCCACCCAACATACATGGCCCAATCTCATCAGTGTGATGAGTCAGGCTGAAGGAATCATCCATTAAGCATCTATCATCCTGTCTTGCCACTCCACCACTCCAGCTGGGGAGTTGCACCAGTGTTTCAGGAGGTTGCGCTGCTTCTTCCCTTCACATGAGGCTCTGTTGGGGCCTTGCACATCCTTAGTGTCTATCAGGTTTTGCCCTTGCCTCCATTACCCAGGCTCCATGTCCCCATTGCCTTGTTGGAGGTCCACGAGCCTGTTCTGCAAGACTGGGTAGTGGGTGCGCATGAGATTGTGCAGGACGCAGCAAGCTTCCACGATCCTCCTCATGGTCTCTGGGCGATGCTGCATGGTGGTGAGAAGTATCTGGAACCTGTTGGCCAGGATGCCAAAGGCGTTCTCCACCATCCGCCTTGCCCTGGACAGCCTATAGTTGAAGATCCTCTCTTCACAGGTAAGGAGTCTTGAGGTGTAGGGCTTCTAGAGGTAGGTTCTGAAGGAGAAGGTGTCATCCCCCATGATGAAGTAGGGCACATCTTGCGTGTCTTTGGGCAGTGGGTCTGGATCTGGGAAGCCCATGATGAGGTTGCTTTCCAGCCCCTCCTTGAGGTCACTGGCATTGTATACCTGGGCATCTGAACATGAGCCGTTGCCTGAAGCATCAATGTACATGAACTTGTAGTCAGCATTGACCATGGCAAAGGGGACGATGCTGAAGAAGCCCTTGTAGTTGAAATAAGTGGACCGCAACTTGGCTGGAGCTTTGCTTGCCATCTATGGCTCCAACGGTGTGGGGGAAGTTCCACCTCTGATACCACTGCTCTGCAACTTTCTTCCAGCCTTGTTCAGTGGTGGGGCACTGGAGGAGCTCCTCCATGTATTCTTCGATGATGGCCTGCACCACTTCTCTGACCACAATGCTGATGGTGTTGTGTGGCACCCTCCAGCCATACTGCATGCTCCTGTAGGTGGTCCCTGAGGCCAAGTGGTGCAGAGTCAGTGCCACCTTGAGCCCAGGTTCCAGGCTGGGCCAGAAGTTGGTGTTTGCCTTGGTCAACCTGGGTGTCAGCCGCTGCACAACTTCGTCAAACATGGCTGGAGGCATCCTCATGAAGTTTTGGAATGCACGAGTGTCTTTGTTCCTAAGCTCCACCATCAGCTTGTTGTACAGTCTGTACTCTGCTCTTCTCCCGATCCATCTTCGTACCCAGACGCTTCTTGGCCACCTCTTTTTCTTTCCGTAGTAGAGTTCACAGAGCCTGTAGATGGCTTGGCACTGTTGCAGAACAATGGTGGCTGCCAAAAGGACTTTGTTACGATCCATGGTGGACATGACTGGATGCTGTGAAAGAGCAAGAGTCAGATGAAGGCTGCAGAGGTTTGCATAGCTGGGCAGCTGATCTGAAAGTGAGATCCAGATGAGTTGCTCCCCCTTTTTATAGGCAGTATAGGTTTTCCACTATGTGTCCCTTTGCATCCTCTAGGCATCCTCTAGACATCCTTAATATCCGAGATAGGTCCCCTCTGCAAACATTTTTTCCGTTTTAAATGCTTTCTTTGCGAGCTGCATCCGCTTTCATCCTTTCTCCATCCGTTCTGCATCCGTTCTGCATCCGTTTCTCGTCCGTTCCACTTCCTCCCTGCGTCCGTTTACCGCTGGAGCGGATGTGACTTGCGCAGATGCGGAATGGATGCCTAGCGGATATAGTGGATGCAGAACGGATGCAGAACGGATGCCTAGCGGATGCTTAGCGGATGCAGAACGGACACATTGGATACATTTTCTGCGCAAAAGTTTTGAGCAGCTCAAAACCCTCTGAGCGGATGAAACGTCAATAGACGGATGCTGGACAGATAGGGAGGAAGCAAAACGCAGGCAGTGAGTACAGAACGGAAGCATCGCTTTAACCAATGGATGGTAAGTGTTTTTCTCTGTTTTACATCCTCTTTCCATCCGTTGGTGCAGTGTGACAGGGGCTTTAATTTTGTGATACCAGAAAAAAGATGTTCTTGATACCTGTCACTCAGGAAGACTCTCATGAAAAATCTTCTTCTTTGGCTGTTAAGAATGGGAAGTTTTCAGTCATTGTTCATAAAATGTAGGAGTCCCCTTTTAGATACCCTCTTCAGAGGCTGTCAGCATGGGTGGGGAAGAATAATAATAATAGTGCTTTTAATAGTGCTTAATCATTTAAATTGTTTCGATACCATTTTATGCTTATTTCAGTCTGTAATTTTTAAAATATATTCAGATGATTGGAGTTTAATGTAAACTGTGCTGAGCAGCTTAGGAAAATGATATAGAAATTAATATGAAAAAGGAGGAGGAGGAGGAGGAAGAGGAGGAGAACAAGGAGGAGGAAGAGGAAGAGAAAGGAGGAGGAAGAAGAGAAAGGAGAAGGAGGAGGAGGAGGAAGAGGAGAAAGAGAGGGAGGAGGAGATAGTTGCTAACCTTGTCAACCTGGTCACACATTCAGTCACACCAGATTTTATCCCAGTGCTCACTAAACTCAGATTTGGGGGGAATCATTTAACAGTTGCAGTTGGCACTTAAACCAGAACATCCATCTTTCCAAGAAAATATTATCTCTCAGCCCTATTTTTGAATAGCTATCACTTTAACTTGATAATTTGCTCTGAAAAAGAAGTAAATATGAGGTTCCAATCGAATAATAACTTTTTGGTGGTGGCAAATAAGTTTTCATAAAAAAGAGACAGGTTGAGCATTGAGGAATTATTGAGAAGAAGAATGTGAAAAGATCTGGTTGGCTTTCAGTTTACCCCACTGAAACTAAGTTGGTTTGGGAAATGGACTTTAGGCATCTTAAAAGAAAAAGTGTGAGCCAATTGGTGTGAAATCCAGAATGTACAATTGTCCTTGACTTACAAGTATTTATTTAGTGACCATTCTACATTACAACAGCACTAAAAAGAGTGACAATCACTGTTGGATCCCTACAGCCAGATGTTAGCAATTGGCATGTATTTATAATGGTTATAGTATCCCAGGGTCATGTCATACCCTTTTGCGACTTTCTGACAAGCAAACTCCATGGGCAACTGCAGGGATTTGTTTAACAACTGTAGAAAGAAGGGTCATAAAATGGGGCAAAATTCACTTAACAACAATCTGAGTTGGCAATAAAAAAATTAAGTTCAATTGTGGTCATAATTCAAAGATTTCTGTAATGAATGAGACAATCACTCAAAAGAACTAAGTATTGCTGTAAGGGCTCATGTGTGTTTTTCCATTCAAAAACAAAACACGCTGTACTCTGCCTACTTTTATTTTCCTTTTTCAATTTAATTTATCTGTTAAGGCCATAACGAGAACCTGAATGGGATACAGGAATGCATGTTCCCTGGTGGAAAAGACAAAAAATATACCAAATAAATGAAGAAAAACAAGCCAATGATTTTGTTGAGAGGTAAAGCCAGGACATCCGCAAGTGCATTCACTTAATTTCAATGAACTGTTGTGTCCTTCCCTGCTGAGAAAGTCAGGATAGAAATGAGGGCATTGCATATTCTTCCATTCCATTCTTTTTTGGACAGGCTGGTGCAACTCGGGCAACTTTTGAATGGCTAGATCATTTGCCAGGATTGTGTGTCAATTTCCTCCTCCCTGCATCACAATTGAGAATTCATTGTGGAATTCAGGACTGTTTTTTTTAAAACTGTCATCTATACAGCCAAGGTGGAACTCTTTAGAGAAAGTTGATTTTTGGAATCTCTTTGCTAAGTTGAGCCTAAGCTATTATTTTGTTTCCAAGATTTCTATCTTCAATGGTGTCCATCAACATAGAGTTCCTGTAAATATCCCAATTTTGAAAAAAAAACAAAAAACAATATCACATTATGCACTGCTGAGCCACCAATTAAGGAGAACGCATTCCTTCATTCATTCATTCACTCGTTTATTCAAAATCTCCAAGTTTCCAATAAAAGGCTATAATATTTAACTTTATCACATACATAAACTCCAAAACAATAAGGAGAAGGGATAAAAGGCAAAGGATACTGTTGAGGTAATTCCCCATAAGGAGAATGAGTGCACACAGGGAGACATAGTGAGAGTGATGAGGAATAACACACAACCAGCACACAGATACACTGTATAGTAAAATGTAGGTTTTGACTTCCAGTAAACGTTTAAGCAAAGTCCAACAAGCAGTCCAAGTCATACACAGTTAAAGCAGTCAGTTTTTCAGTCCAGGGATAATCCAAATATCAAAGTCTAGAATCATATACAGTTCAGTAACAGATTTACTTCAATCCAAGAAGAACGACGATCAGCAACAGTCAATAGGGAAAAATGCAAGAACCAAAAACAGCAAAAAACAGAACATCAACCAACTAGCAGCTAGCAACTACAGAATTAACAACCCAGGTTTCTGGCTCTAACCCAACTGTTAGATGACTATCAATTCCTAACATTCTCCCCTTTGGGTAGGACAATATATAGCACTTTACAGTTTAAGTCCATAAATCTCACAGCAAGCCTTATGCTTTACAGAGCCTTGGGCTTTTGTAAAATGGTCTGCAATGTTATTCTCTGACATACAATATTCCAGTTTAATCATTTTACTTTGCACACATTGCCTCACATTTAAATATCTTAAATCTGTGTATTTTGATGTCTTTACAGCAAGATTAGAAGCCATCTGTATTGTTGAATGGTTGTCTTCATAAACAACATTAGAATCTATTACATCAATTCCCATATCAATCAACAGTTGTTTATAGTAAACTAAATCTGTACTTAATAGAGATAAACATAAGAATTCACCCTCCATTGTTGACAAACTGAGATGTTTCTGTTGAATAAACCTCCATCCAACCAACACCTTTCCTAATAATACTACAGTACCTGACATAGATTTTTGTGTATCTATGTCTGTAGCGTGTATTTATGTCTGTAGCATGTGCAGTAAAACTTAGTTCATCCTTAACACCCGGTCCCACTGGTCGATGGACGCAAAGCGTATGCATAAATGCGTACGAGCAAAATTTCGGGGGTGGCTCCATCCGTTGTCATCCACTCCAAAAATTGGCGAAAATTTGCATAAACAGAATGGAAAAGAATGGAAAAGAACGGATGTGGGTAGTATGTAGTGGGGATGTTAAACGGATGTTCATAGGAAGCCTAGCGGATGACAGTGGATGGAAGCGGATGACACATCCGAAGGGATGTGCTGCTCAAGCCCCTGAAGGCCCTGCTAAAGGCCCTGCCAGAGGGAGGAAGAGGCAAGGGAAGGAGAAGGGAGAGAGGAAACAGTACACCGTTTCCGAGGACCATGAGGATGAGGTGCTGGAATGGCTGAGGGAGAACGAGGACCTCTGGAGAAAGGGTCACAGACTCTATCGAGACACCAAGAAGAAGCAGGCAGCTTGGAGAGACAAGGCAGAGAGCCTGGAGTACACTGCAGAAATACTCCTAGGATGGTGGAAGCACATGCACATCTGGTATGGTAAGCTACACCTCAAGAAATTTGGGCAGGCCGCTGTCAAGCTCACTGATCGGGAGATGTATGTCATGGCCAAGTGCAGTTTCCTGGAGGGTGAGATCCGCCACTGAGGAGCAGCCCCTCTGAGACCCCTCTCCCTCAGACAGCCCACAGACAGCCAGTCCTCTTCCAGCCAAGAGCCAGCTACCCTGTCCAGGCAGGTGTCTTCAGAGGGCCCCATGGCAGAGACCTCCCCCGACAGCTGCACTCCCCATGCTGGCAGACTTGGAGGATCCCGTGGAGGATGACACTCTGCTGTCACAAATGGAGGAAGAAGCAGCAGCCACCAGAGGCCAACCCACCCCCACCCCCACTCCCAGCACCAGAGGATGCAGGCAGAGAGGCAGACTGGAGGGCCAGGACCACAGTGTGCTGTTGGAGATCAGGGACATGATGAAGACCAGCACAGAACTTCTCTCTCAGCTGGTCCACTGCGACATACCATCCTTGGGCCAGAAGCGCTTCATCACCTATGTGAGCCAGACCCTGAGGGATCTGCCTGAGACCCAGTACCAGGTGATGAAGCAGAAGATCACAGCACTTCTGCACAACCCTCAAGGCCCAGCTAAAGCTGCTCCTACTCAGTCCCAGTCCAGGCCCAGGTTCATCGGATGCCACAGACATCACTTCTCACCCAGCTGCAGACCAGACAGCCCCACTACACTCCTCCTTCCTCCACCCCACAACCAAGCCCATCAACAGACAATCTGTCATCAGTATGGGGCCTGACATATCAAGTCCTTAATGAAGGGCCTCTCAACCTCACGGGACTGAGTCAGCTCTTGGACAGCTTCCTGAACACACCATCCCCTGTTGTACCCTTGGGGCCAAGCACATCGATGGTGCCTCAGACCAGCACTCAAGCCACAGCCACCTCCACAGTCCCTGCCCGCTTAACAGCTGAGACCATGGACATGACTCAGAGTGCCTGAGAATTGTGTCAGAGACTGAGTTAAATTTATCTTTGCTTAAGACAGTTTACTTGGTTCATTTTGCTTATTTAATAAAGTCATAAAGTTAATAAAGTTAATAAAGGTTATCTTTGTTTAAGACACTTGGTTCATTTTTTTTACTTTAATAAAGTGTTGGTGAAAACTTTTTAAAAATGGTTAAGCCTTTGCATGCTTGTGGGATAGATAAGGATAGTTGTGGGATAGATAAACCTCCAGTGCAAGCATAGTGGGACTGTATGGTCCATCATCCCAGCTGCCACACATATGGACCTTTATTATCAATAACGATTTATCCATTGATCAACACATTTCAAAATAAACAAAGCCCTTTATAAATGCCCTATTCATTGTAGGACCACTCAACATACATGGCACAATCTCATCAGTGTTATGCAACAGTCTCAAGGAAGCATCCATTAATCATCTGTCATCCTGTCTTGCCACTCCACTGCTCCAGCTGGGGAGTTGCACCAGTGTCTCAGGAGGTTGTGCTGCTTCTTCCCTTCACGTGAAGCTCTGTTGGGGCCTTGTACATCCACAGTGTCTATCAGGTTACGTCCTTGCCTCCATTCACCAGGCTCCATGTAACCATTCCCTTGTTGACGGCCCACAAGTCTGTTCTGCAACACCGGGTAGTGGGTGCACATGAGATTGTGCAGGATGCAGCAAGCTTCCACAATGTCCTCACAGTCTGTGGCTCATGCTGCATGGTGGTGAGAAGTATCTGGAACCTGTTGGCCAGGATGCCAAAGGCGTTCTCCACCACCCATCTTGCCCTGGACAGCCTGTAGTTGAAGATCCTCTCTGCATGGGTGAGGTATCTGGAAGATACATCCCAGATACAAATGTTTTGTCCATTTTAATCCTTTATATACGAGATGCATATGCTTACATCCTTTCTATTTCCATGCTACTAACGCTGTGTAGATGTTCCATGTACCTTTTGTTTCCTCCCTCTTTCCATTTTCAGCTGCAGTGGATGTGAGTTGAGGGGATGGCCAGAAGATGCAGAGAGGATAAAGCGGACGTTTAACGGATGATAACAGACATAGAACGTTTTTTGCCCATATATGACGTGGATGTACATCGTACACAGTGGAAAGTTCATCCATTCACAAAGTTTTGTGCAGCTCAAAACTTCTTGCGTGGATAAAATTGCAGTGGACAGATGCTCGAGGGATAGAGCATATGAAACACGTATTGAATTAGTACACAACGGATGCATAGTATTTTCCAATGGATGGCAAGATTTTTTTAACATTTTACATCCTCTTTGCATCTGTAAGTGCAGTGGGACCGGGCCTCCAAATATAATGTATTGTTTGTTTCAGATATCTTAACACATGTTTAGCAGCTTGCGAGTACCTTTCATTTGGCTCGGTATTAAACCTAGCTAATTGGTTAACACTGTATGCTATATCTAGCCTTGACCAATTACTGAGATAAGATAAACTACCAATCAAGGACTGATAAATATATTTATCAAAAACAGGACTTTGAACATCATTATGGCTAAACTCCTGGCTCATCAGTGTTTTAGCTGGTTTACAAAGTTTCATTTTAAAATTCTTAAGTAACTGGTTAATTTTATCTGTCTGCGAGATTTTGTAGCTTCCCCTATTTTTATCTATTTTTAAACCAAGATACTGTTTAATCTCTCCTAAATGTTTTATTTTATAGTCCTTCTCTAACTGTAGCTTCTTGTTCAATCTTAGTGATTAATGCTATGTCATCAGTAAACAATAGCAACAATGAAACTACTACTTTCCTTTTTGAATAAACATGGATCAGCCATGCCAGCTACAAAACCTATCTTTGTTAATTCCTTAACTATACACTGGTTTCATTTATAGCCCGATTGCTTTAAGCCATAAAGACTCTTTTTTAATCTCCAGCCATCAGTGTTATTATCAATTTTTATACCCAAAGGCTTCTTTAAATATATAGTATGTTGCAATGGTGTATGAAGATATGCTGTCTCCACATCTAAATGGTTTATTGTGTATTTATTTTTAGTTGCCCACACTAATGCTGCTCGTAATGTTGTAGCCTTCAGACTAGGTGCAAACACCTCATTGTAGTCTTTGGTTGACTGATTGAACCCTTGTGCTATTAACCTGGCTTTATGGGTAACAGTCCCATCAACACCTGTTTTAATTTTATGAATCCACTTACACCCTATGGTATGCATACCTGGCGGTAACCTGGCATTTTCATATACTTCCAAACTTTGTAAAGATTTCATTATCCATTGCTTCCTGTCAAGCAGCCTGATCCTTAGCAGGATACAGTTTCAGTTCATTATAGTTAATAGGAATTGTATTTACTTGGCATACTATACTAGCCTGATATCTATCTGGATACAGTTTCAGTTCATTATAGTTAATAGGAATTGTATTTACTTGCATACTATACTAGCCTGATATTTATCTGGTGGTCGTGTTACACGGTTTGAACATCTAGGTAGCTCAGAGCTTACTGGTGGACTCTTCTGTTCCATCTGCTCCTGTTCTTCTCCCTCCTCCTGCACCTGTATTTCCTCTTTCATTGTTATTGATGGTTTAACTGTCTCATCGTTAGGGACTACTTAGGTTTGAAAACAAAATCTAGTTTATCTAGTTTATCCCACCCTGTTCTAGTTTATCCCACCCAACGTGCTCAAGAAAGTTAGCACTAGCACTACAGTAAATATTAGTTGTGCCTCAATCCAAAAATCTAAACAATCTATGGTTGGCTTTGTAACCTACAAAAAATAATTTTCTAGCTCTGTGTTCACCTTTAAGTCTTACTTGTGAGGGAATGAATATGCATCCATGCTGGAGCTTCAAATGTGTGTAGATAACTTAAATTTGGTTTTCTGCCATGCCAACGAGTGAATGGCAAATCACTAGTTGTTGTTTACCACGCTGTTTAACATATGATAGCTACACATTATGCCTTCACCCCACAGTGCTTCAGGCAAACCTGATTCAGATAACATAATGCAAGCCATGGCTTGTAACATTTGCCCTCTTTGATCTATAAACAAGTTATGTTGTGGCCTGTAAAGTGGCAGAACGCTTCTGCTCAATACTAGCCAATTTTAACATTGTTTGGAATCTTTTGTTAATAAACTCAATCCTACTATCTGTTACTAAACTAATTACTTTATGTTTCATTTTTCTTTCTGCAAACCTTAGCCAATTAAAGAAATGTGGGAATATCTCTGTTTTGTTTTTCATTAAATAGCAGAAACCGTATCGTAACCGTATAATGGTCCATTATATTCACAACATAGCAGGAACCTCCCAAACTGGGTTTTTTAGGACCAATTATGTCAGCAAACACAACCTCTAAAGGTTCTTTGGTCTTAAACCCATTCAGTCTGTTTGCTGGAAAGCAAAACCTTGCTTTTCTCCTGGTTGCAGACATTACAGTTTAAATACTTGCTACAAGGTTTTAATTTTACTCCCTCTGCCAGTTTAACAGTTTGTTTCAGCATTTTCAAATTAATGTGCCCCAGACGTCCATACAGTAAGTGTATACATTTGTCATGTGGCTTAAAATTGTTATAAATCAAGTTAGTCATCTGCAACTGGACATCATGTGTAACATATAAATCATTCTCTAAGGTAGCAGTAACACTTTTACCTTCTTTCTCTATTATACAGTTATCTCCCCTAAAGGTTACTACATAACCAATATGAACTAAAGCCCTTACTGATAACAAATTAAATTTCAGTTTAGATACATATAACATAGATAAATGCTCATTTATACATGAACAATATGCAGTACCTTAACCAGATGCTTTCATCTTCCATCTGTTTGCTAATGATACATGTTGCTTATTCATCTTTATAAACCTCTCTCTATTTTTAGTAATGCACTGCAACGCTCCACTATCAACTACCCACAAATCATGGTTTACAGTTGAATTGCTAGATAGAGCTAAATTAACATTCTCCTTAGCCTTCTGGTGATTACCAGTATTCTGTCATTTTCCCTTTTTACACAATTTGGCTATATGCCCCCGAGCCCAAGAAAAACATTTCCTAACAGTATAGGCAGTTGAAGGCAAATCCTCTTCTTGTGGTTGTTTTTCTCTCAGTTGGTCTCTGTCCAGCCTTCTTCTTGCCTCTTCTAACAATTGTCCAGTTATGTCAGTCAATGTTAGTTCATTTCTGGTCAGGACTTCCAGTGAAGATACGTAATCCTCATAACTTTCATCCAATGAGGAAAGGATGATATAAACCTGATGCAGCTCTGAAAAAAATCAGTTTCTTTTCATGTAGCTCTTAAAAAGTTCTTTTCATGAAGTTCACATGAGCTAACATATCTCATGTATGTGTTAAAGCCCCTGTCACACTGCACCAACGGATGCAAAGAGGATGTAAAATGGACAAAAAAGCTTGCCATCCATTTGTTAACGTGATGTACTCACTGCCTCCATTTTGCTTCCTCTCTATCCATCCAGCATCCGTTTATTGATGTTTCAACCGCTCAGAAAATTTTGAGCTGCTCAAAACTTTTGCGCGGAAAATGTATCCAATTCGTCTGTTCTGCATCCGCTATGCATCCGTTTTGCATCGGTTACGCATCCGCTATAACCGCTAGGCATCCGTTCCGTATCCGCGCAACTCACATCCACTTGGACGCAGGCAGGAAGCGGAACGGATGCAAAACGGATGCAGAATGGATGCAGAACAGATGCAGCATGGAAACAAAGCGTTTAAAATGGAAAAAACGTTTGCAGAGGGGATCTATCTCAGATATTAAGGATGTCTTGAGGATGCCTAGAGGATGCCTAGAGGATGCAAAGGGATACCTATACTGCCTATAAAAAGGGGGAGCAACTCACCTGCATCTCACTTTCAGCCCAGCAGCCCAGCTGTGCAGACCTCTGCAGCCTTCATCTGACTCTTGCTCTTCCACAGCATTCAGTCATGTCAACCGTGGATCATAACACAGTCCTTTTGGCAGCCACCATCCTTCTGCAACAGTGCGAAGCCATCTACAGGCTCTGTGAACTCTACTACGGGAAGAAAAGGAGGCGGCCAAGAAGCATCTGGGTCCGAAGATGGATCAGGAGAAGAGAAGAGTACAGACTGTACAACAAGCTGATGGTGGAGCTCAGGAACGAAGACACTCAGGCATTCCAGAACTTCATGAGGATGCCTCCAGCCATGTTTGACGAAGTTGTGCAACACCTGACACCCAGGTTGACCAAGGCAAACACCAACCTCCGGCCCAGCCTGGAACCTGGGCTCAAGGTGGCACTGGCTCTGCACCACCTGGCCTCAGGGACCACCTACAGGAGCATGCAGTACAGCTGGAGGGTGCCACACAACACCATCAGCATTGTGGTCAGAGAAGTGGTGCAGGCCATCATCGAAGAATATCTGCAGGAGCTCCTCCAGTGCCCCTCCACTAATGAAGGATGGAAGAAAGTTGCAGAGCAGTGGTATCAGAGGTGAAACTTCCCACACACGGTTGGAACCATAGATGGCAAGCACGTGGCCTGCAAAGCACCACCCAAGTCAGGCTCCACTTATTTCAACTACAAGGGCTTCTTCAGCATCGTCCTCTTTGCCATGGTCGATGCTGACTACAAGTTCATGTACATCGATGCTTCAGGCAGCGGCTCATGTTCAGATGCCCAGGTATACAATGCCAGTGACCTCAAGAAGTGGCTGGAAGGCAACCTCATCATGGGCTTTCCAGATCCATACCCCCTGCCCAACGACACACAAGATATGCCCTACTTCATCGTGGGGTATGATGCCTTCTCCCTCAGAACCTACGTCATGAAGCCCTACATTTCCGAATGCCTCACCTATAAAAGAGAGGATCTTCAACTACAGGCTGTCCAGGGCAAGGTGGGTGGAGGAGAACCCTTTGGCATCCTGGCCAACAGGTTCCAGGTACTTCTCACCACCATGCAGCATCGCCCAGAGACTGTGAGGAGGATTGTGGAATCTTGCTGCATCCTGCACAATCTCATGCGCACCCGCTACCCAGTCTTGCAGAACAGGCTCGTGGACCTCCAGCAAGGCAATGGGGACATGGAGCCTGGGGAATGGAGGCAAGGGCGAAACCTGATAGACACTCAGGATGTGCAAGGCCCCAGCAGAGCCTCACGTGAAGGGAAGAAGCAGCGCAACCTCCTGAGACACTGGTGCAACTCCCCAGCTGGAGCGGTGGAGTTGCAAGACAGGATGATAGATGATTAATGGGTGCTTCCTTCAGCCTGTCTCATCACACGGATAAGATTGGGCCATGTATGTTGGGTGGGCCTACAATGAACAGGGCGTTTAATAAAGAGTTGTGTTTGTGTTGACATGTGTGGATGATTATTACATTATTATTCATAATAAAGGGCCATAGGTGTGGCACCAGGGAGGGTGGACCATACAGTCCCACTATGCTTGCACTGGAGGCTTATCTATCCCACTGCTATCCTTACCCATCCCACAGCTATTACCCATCCCACAGGTATCCCTGCCCATCCCACTGCTATCTTAACCCATCCCACAAGCATGCAAAGGCTTAAACCAATTCTAAAAGTTTCCACCAAGACTTTATTTAAAAAAAAGAAATGATGCAAGTGTGTGAATCAAAGATAAACTTTATTGAACAACAAGCTGTAAAAGAAAAATGACCCAAGTCAAGTGTCCAAATAAACTCTACAGGTAGCCTGCTACCCAGTCTCTGGCACTCTTATTGGTCACTCGGAGGTGTGCCCAGTCTCAGGGGTGAAGAGTCCAGGTGCTGTGGAGGTGGGTGGTGCTGGAGTGCTGATCTGTATCATCATTGGGGTGCCTGGCCCCGAGAGGACTACAGGGGATGGAGTGTTGAGGAAGCTCTCAGACAGCTGGCTCAGACCCGTGATGCTGAGAGGTCCTTCCTCCATGCCATGGGGTGTCAGCCCCAGTACTGATGAGAGATGTACTGAGGCCGGGCTTGGCTGTGGGGTGGAGGAAGGAGTAGTATAGTGGGGCTGTCTGGTCTGCAGCTGGGTGAGGACTGGCGAGGGTGGCATCGCTGTCGTCGGTGGCATCATTGTCGTGGGTGGCATCGGTGGCATCAGTGGAACCGGTGGCAACGGTGTCGCCCGATGACTCTGTGCTTGGACTGGGAAGGGCTGCTGCCTGTGCTGCTGGACCTCCTGGTAGCCGTAGCCCTGGTAGGTAAGGGGCTGTGGGAAGTCTGAGAATGGGAGGGACATCACCTGGGGTGGAGGTGGAGGAGCAGACCTGGACTGGGTGGGAGCAGGTTCCTCTGTATCTGGAGGGTTGTGAAGCAGCTCGGTGATCCGGTTCTTCACCACCTGGTACTGGGGTTTCTCCATGTTCCTGAGGGTCTGGTTGACATAGGTGAGGAAGGGCTTGAGGTTGGAGGATGAGGAGTTGGTGCTGACCAGCTGAGAGAGGAGATCTATGCTGGTGCGGATAGTGTCCCTGATCTCCAGCAGGACAGTGTGGCTCTGCCCCTCCTGCTGTCTGGCTCTCTGCCTTTCTGTGGAGGTGGAGCTGGGGGGGGGTGGATGCGGCTACGACTGTGGTGGACTCGATGTCTCCTTTCTCCCACCGCACCAGGGAGAACTCCACGCACTCCACCACGGTTACAACAGCTGTCCGCGGGTTCTCCGCCGTGGCACGCTCCACAGAAACCTGCCTGGAGACAGGGACTGACTCTCGGCCAGAAGAGGACTGGGTCTCAGCAGGCTGCCGGAGAGAGAGGGTTGTGGGAGGGGCTCCTGGTGCTCCTCGGTGGCGGATCTCACCCTCCAGGAAGCTGCACCTGGCCATGACGTAGGTCTCTCTGTCTGTCAGCTTAACCGTGGCCTGGCCAGATTTCTTCAGGTGCAGCTTCCCGTACCAGGTGTGCATGTGTTTCCACCAGCCGAGGAGCACCTCTGAAGTGTAACCCATACTCTCCACCTTCTCTCTACAAGCAGCTTGCTTCCTTTTGGTGTCCCTGAACAGCCGGTGTCCCTTCTGCCACAGATAGTAATTCTCTCTCAGCCACTCCAGCACCTCATCCTCATGTTCCTCCTCAATGAAGTATTGCCTCCTCTCCCGTCCCCACATACGCCTCTTCCTCCCTTTGGCAGGACCAGATGGGCCCTCATCAGAGGGGCTCCCAGGTTGTAGGGGCTGCTCCTCCACACCACCACCAGCAGCATTACCAGCAGGATAATCATCATCATCATCAGCAGCAGCAGCAGCAGCAGGATCAGCAGGACCAGGATCAGCAGCAGCAGAGTAAGCACCAGGAGCCCCAGCAGCAGCAGCAGCAGCAGCAGCAGCAGCAGGACCAGGAGCACGAGCAGGATGAGTAAGACCAGGAGCACGAGCAGTACGAGCAGTACGAGCAAGTCCAGGAGCATGAGCAGGACCAGCAGGACCAGCAGGACCAGGAGCAGCTTCATCAGAGTACGCAGCAGCAGAAGCACCATCACCAGGAGCAGCTTCAGCAGAAGCTCCAGTACCAGAAGAGCGAGCCCGAGCAGCAGAAGCCCCAGCAGAAGCAGAGTCAGGGACAGGGGGTGGGAGGGTGGCCCTGTCCCTCTTGCCAGGGATGGCGGCAGGTTGCTGAGACTTTCGCTTCTTCCCCATGGTTGTGGGGTTGCTGGCTGGCAGGGAGGCTGGCAGGCACCAAGGCTGGCAGGAAGCCTGGCACCAAGCCTGGCAGTAAGCCTGGCAGGAAGGTATGCAGGCAGGCAGGCACCAAGGCTGGCAGGCAGGCAACCACCAAGGCTGGCAGGCAGACTGGCTGGCAGGGAGGCTGGAAGGCAGGCTGGCAGGCAGACAGAGAGGAAGGCTTGCAGGGAGGCTGGCCAGGAGGCTTGGAGGCAGGCTGGCAGCAAGGCTTGCAGGTAGGCATGCAGGCAGGGCAGGCAAGGACTCGATGTATCCTGCAGCAGGTCTTTCCTCCGAATGCTGGCCACGTGCAAGCTGCTTTCCTTTATTTCCACGGGGCTGACACAATGCATCCCCCCCGCATGCGCAATTAACACCAGGCATCCGTTAGGCTTCCACTGTGCATCCGCTTCATCTGCTGTGCATCCGCTGTGCAGCCGCTTCATCTGCTCTGCATCTGCTCTTTCTGTTCCGCGTCCGCTTTGCTGAGGCCCCCCAGAATCCTAGCGGATGTGCCTTCCGCTCTCATCCACTTCCATCCGCTGGGCTTCCGTTCCGCATCTGCTTTCCATCCACCCTGCGTCCTCCCCCCGTCTGTGTTATCCCCTCCGGTTATGCAAATTTTTGTCCCTTTTGAGAGCAGATAACAACGGATGGAACATTTTGCTCATCCATTGTGTTCGTTTTGCATCCGTTGGGCAGTGTGACAGGGTCTTAAGGTTGAAAAATACTGCTAATCTTCCCTGCAATCATAACAGTTGTCAGTGTGTCTTGTTGCCTAAGGAACAGGAGTCTGGATATTTGTGGAAAATTTTCAGCCTCTTGAGGGATGGTTTTCATTGACCCAAACACACACACAGAGAGAGACACAGACACAGACACACACGCACACGCACACACACACACACACAAATACAGATATATCTTTTGTCAGTGAGTGTTTGTTTTCCTTCAAAAGACATTAGTGCTGAGCACTGCTGATAGTGATTCACAGGAAGAGTCAAAAAAGTCAAAATGGAGCCTTGACCACATAGATAGAACTGCTCTTTCAATTTTTATGACATCTCCTTCTTCAATATGTTTGCTTATTTTCTTTAACCTTATCATCAATTTTTATTAATTTATTTATTTATAAATTGTCAAACAAAAAAGAAAACAAATAATATAAAAATAAAATGACAGGGACAATAGGCACTTTAGTGCACTTATGCACGCTTCCTTTACAAACCTCTTTAATATGAAATGAGGTCCACAGAAGTCAATTTGTGACTAAAACTGAAAATGTGTAGCTGAGACAACTAAATCAGGTGGGGCAATTGACAACTCTATTACAAACATTGTATTTTTTATAGACAAGTTTAAAATGGTTTACATTGAGTTTAAAATAGTTGTTTGCACACGTATTATTGCAATTAAAACAGAAACAGAAATAGTTGTTTGCACACGTATTATTGCAATTAAAACAGAAACTTTCATTTACAGGTGAAACATTACTATGTACAATTTTGTATGCAATACTTAAGTCCAACCACAAGTGATAGCAGTTCCAGGTTATCCAAACCAAGAATTTCGAGCCTAGTAGCATAAGGAATTTGATTATGTACAGAAGAGTACAAAACTTTTCTCATAAAGTACTTCTGAACTCACTCATATTTGCTTTTCTTCTGAATAGAGTATCTAGATACGTGTCTTCCTCTTTCAAGAAGCTCTTTATCTCTTAAGTGCTGGCATCTGCTTTGGGCTATTAAGAAAAACTTGGGGGCTGCTTTCTGTCTTTAAGGAGTATGTTTCTCCATTTCTCCTTTAGGGAAATGTAATACTTTGCCTTTTTAATATTCCCCAAAATATTTCATTCTTCCCACACATGGTAGCTAAAATCTAATCTTGTGGTTGTCCACATGAAATATTTACAGCAAGATCAACCCAAAGAGGACCCTTAAAGAAACACAGCAGGTTGTCTTCATTTGTGATGACCTGGGGCGTGCACAAAGGCAACACCGTCAGATAATCAGTAGGAGTCCTTTTATTAGCTCCAACTTTGCCCCCAATGTCCTGGTTACCTTCTGGCTGGAGAAAAACTCTCCCAGGAAGAAGCTAATGGCTGCAGAGAATCAAGCCCAAAACATGGTCAACAAAAACTGTAACTATAAGTCCAATCAAGGCAAAATGAGATAATTAGTCCAGCAGGGCAAGAGAAGGAATTTCAGACATGAAAGAACGTTAATAATTCAACATGGTTGGGAGGATGCCAGGAACAGAAATAACCAAAGTCAACACAAGATAAACTCACATTTGTTCCCAGCAGATGCTGCACTCAGCATGCATCTCTTTTAAACTCCCTTCCCAGCTGTGGCTAATGAAGGGAATCAGAGCCCTCTCCTCTCCCATAAGCCACATAACCCACATTGCTCTCATCTCTGTTCCTGTGTACCCTAGGATGAAGAGGGGGGGGTCTGGGTTTTCCTCTGAACTCCCTCTCCCTTGTTCTACCTCTTACCTACTCTGCTCAGGCGGACTTTGCCATTCCCCAGTTTCATCCATAGCCAATGGAGCCACATTCCTGCTCCCTGTCATCTATTCATCTTCCTCCTTGGATTCAGACTCTGACAGGGGCGTAACACTATCTTACAACTGCTCACCTAATGATTACTCAATTCCAACTAACATACAGTATCTGAGGAACACTTACTATCTCGATTTGAAGTTTCAACAATTTGGGAGTCCTATGGTCACTACTGAACTTTACATGCTCAGCAACCAAGCTGTATTTACAGCTGTTTGCAGTTTTCTATCGTCACATAAACATGTTTTACAATGGTTTTGCCCAAAACAAGCACTTAGTTCTGTTTATGGTGAAGATGTGCCCATAGGTAAGATTACAGATTCACTTAACCACTGTAGTGAGTCGCAAAAAAGTTCATAAAATTAGATAGGAATTTATGCTTTATGATTGTTGTGAGTTTTGACCATGATGGTCAGGATCCATTATGGTTATAACTTGAGGGCCACCTGTAGTTGGGATAATATAAATGTAGAATAACACACAGCAAAATTAATTTTAAACAGATATTTATCTCTCTCTTAAACCATTTTGCACATTCTTGTTATCCAGGATCACACATGATCAAATCAAAGCTATATAAATACTTATAATAAGCCAGCAATTCTGAATATTTTCCTCTCAGGAAGTCAAACTAAGTATTTTCACAGTGAGCCACAGTTACGGAAATTCTTAGAACTGCCGAATCACGATGTTCAGATGCTGTGTCCAAATATAATTTTTCTATATGAATAGAGTAGGGTAAGGTAGGGTAGGGTAGGGTAGGGTAGGGTAGAATAGAATAGAATAGAATAGAATAGAATAGAATAGAATAGAATAGAATAGAATAGAATAGAATAGAATAGAATAGAATAGAATAGAATAGAATAGATCAAATTGGAGGGACCTTGAAGGTATTCAATTCAATAGAATGGAATAGGATACGATAGGATAGGATAGGATAGGATAGGATAGGATAGGATAGGATAGGA
>BLBF01000048.1:1471553-1512873 GCA_015471245.1 Laticauda colubrina
TATGTATATGTATATGTATATGTATATGTATATGTATATGTATATGTATATGTACTGTGTTTCTCATATAATAAGGCCGGGTCTCACTTTTTTTTGAGCCCCGAAAAATGGCTAGGCCATCTTTTGCGGGGTGAGTTAATTCCCCCCACTTGCATCTTCGGGCGGGCGGGTGGCGATGGCTTGGATGTTGACCTCGGCGTTGGTTGGGCACTTTGTATCAGGGTCAACGCAGGCAGCACTATATCTGGGTGTGCAACAAAAGTGCTTCCTAACGGCAAGCCCCCCTGCCATTTCCCACTCATTTCTCATGTTTTAATATAGGCCTTAATTTGGGTGGAGGGGCTTAATTTCATTTCATGCCTAATAAAACCTGCTGGGACTTCCTTTTGTGGGAGGGCATATTGTTGGAAAAACAGGGTATATGTGTACGTATATGTACATATATAGTAACTTTTACCATAGCTTTTGAGCTGTGGTTTGAATTTACCAGAATAGATTTATTGTTGGGTCTAAATTTATATAACTTTTATTAATATTTACAAATCTAAACCTAATAAAAATTAAGGATATTATAGGAAAAAATAAAAAGTACAGAAAAAGGTAGGTATATGTATAATAAACTATTATCCTGCCTTTATTACCATATAAGTAACTCAAGGCAGCAAACATGCATACTATTCCTTCCTACTCCTTTTTCCCAGCATAAAGGTACATGTACACATGTTATATAAAGAAATAATTTCCCCTCCCTCCAGACAGGTACAAACCAGTAATAACTTCTCTCCTATTTCAATAAAATTTTTCTTTTTTCCCATCTTTTATCAATAGACAAATTATAAAACCTCATCATACAATCTAAATCAGCAAAAGTCCATTAAGAGCTATCAAGAAAAACCCTATATATATTTTAACCTTAATTAAATAAATCAGATTTATATTGGTTTCCTTTCAACACAGTAACTTATCATTTTCTCTAAAAATACAGCAAAACACATCTATTTACTTATTTTATCTGTTATCTATAAGTAAATCTTTAATACCTCACTTTTCCACAAGAGGATTTCCAACGGTTAGTTTCAAAATCTTCACGTATATTTTTATAAAATGTGAAACAATCCACAGGAAATATTATTTCAAGTCGATCGGGTTCTTAATCAATTTTTAACTTTCCAAAATCAATGCTCCTTTGCTGTTTATTCAAAAATATTTTTTTAACTTTCAAAAAATATATTTCATCCAAGATGGAAGGAAATTTATCCAGTGTAATAAAACTTATTCTTCTGAAGATTCTTAACATCCAGTAGCCAATTAACAAGCAATTTTTTAAGATGGTGATCCTGGCCCCTTCCATGCTCCTGAGAGAAATTCAAGGAACCAATCAATTCACAGGTTCTTCTTTTGAGCACAGCTATTGGCTTCCTTATGCAACAATTTTTAGTCTGCCATTGCTTATGCACAAGTTTCACAAGTTACCGTTGTGTCCTGAGGTCATGAAGTAGAATAGTGTTGATGTGTGATGCCTCCTCACTTTGTCTCCAAGTCAGAATCTATAAACATAATTTGAATATAGCAAGAAAATCATCATTTGCTTGGCTCTAATTTGTCTAGTTTGAAAAAAAGCAACTTATTAAACAGGAAATTGAAAAAAGTGAATTAGGATGTCCTGTTTGTTTTGTAACCAATAGATGTACTCAATCTATTGAATTAATTCATCAAATAAATAAATAGAGAGGAAGAATATCTGAAATATTAGCCCTAGCTATTAAATCATTATTTTGTTATGAATTATCAGGCTGCATAGTAGCTTAAATGTGTCCAAACAAAGTATAGATAAAATATTTTTTCTGGTTATTGAAATAATTCATCATCTATCACCTTTACTACTGTATTTTTAGAATATTCAACTGTTTGTCAATGCAGGAAATGTTTGGTTGCAATTTCTCCCACATTTTTCTATTCATGGATGAATAGAAAACATAGATTGTGTTAAATGTCCAGGAAATGGCAAGAATGCAAAGCAAGAAGTAACCTGAAAAATTTAATGGAGAGAAACACTCTTTCCACAATAATTTGAACATACTGGAAGGATCAGGGAAAAGAGGCATTTCCTTCAGCATTTCAGCTAGCCTGAGGTCTTTGTAATTTTAGCTTGGCTTCTATTTTTGCAATTTTGTGGTAGCAGTTATTATAAATTGGCTTAGAGTCAATGTCCAATCTGATTGGCTGCAAGATTTACTAAGAAATATCACAATAGCTGGGAATTGAATGTCTGCCAAAGACACTAATTAATGTCAATTGTATTGATGTTTTTCTCTAATACAGGCCCATGTCAGCCTTCAACAATAATGACAAGTTATCCTGTACACAGCGTTATCTCTTAAGGTCCCTGATCTCATTTGACCCAGCCAATCAAGGACTTAGGGAAGTCTGTCGTTTTTTTTTTTCAATTTACTTTCCTTGAATTTTGATTGATAAACTAGACTAGATTGTGTTGGCCTTTATTGTTTGATTTCTTTGTGGCATATTGAGAAGGACAAAGAAGTGAAGTTCTTGCCAGTCCCTGCTGTGGCATAAATCTGAACAAAGTTTATAACAAAGCACAGCATCTATTATCTGCAATACATGGATTCCTCGACTTCTGACCATAGTTGTGATGACGATTTCTAATACTAAGCAAGGTCATTTTTACATGGATCACAATATCATGAAGCAAATCCACAATATCATAAGCAAATTTCCTCATCGACTTTGTTTGGCCAAAGCTGTCTGGAAACGTCACAAAGGGTGATCCTATGAACCTTCTGTTTTTGTGCCTTTCCCCCTCCCAAGCTTGATAATTTCTTTAAAATGTCTAATATGTCTAGTTTAATGAAAAAAAGGACTAAGAGTGAAATGATAACAGTGATCTAATATTTGAGAGACTGTTATATTCTCCAAAGCACTTGAAGGCAGGACAAGAAGTAATGGTTGGAAACTAAGCAAGGAAAGCAGAAACCTAGATGTAAGGAGAAATTTCCTGACAGTGGGAACAATTAACCAGTGGAACAATTTGCCTTCAGAAGTTGTGGGTGCTTTATTACTGGAGGTTTTTAAGAAGAAACTAGATAGCAGTAGTCTGAAATGGTGCAGTGTCTCCTGTCCAAGCAAGGGATTGAACTTGAAGACATCCAAGGTCCCTTGCAACTCTTTTATTCTGATAAAATATTTTTCATTGATTCCATTCATCTGATAAAAAATTGACTAGATCTATGGAAGTGTTTATTAACATTAGTCATCAAAATCTCCTTTCAAGAAGGTAGTTGCTGTTAAAAACTCAAATGTCCACCTCTTTAGAAACTAATTTTTAAGACATTTGCTTTTATTGCAAACTTCAAATTGAAGTAGACATTCAAATTGAGTTATAACTTTTATAATAATATTCAGTGTTATTCAGTGATATAGTTGGACCAAAAGGCTAATAATTGTGAAACTGAGGAAGTGTAAGGTGAATTGCCCTTAGTTAAGAAACCATTAATGCTTTTTCTTTATCTCCAATATGGTAGCCACAATGAGTTTCCAAATAGATTTATTGGCATCTGCCAAAATCCCTGTCCTAAAAAAGCTTTCTAATTTTTGTAATTTAAAAATGTCAATTTAAAAGTAAGTATGTTGTCAAGCATCAGTGAGGAGTCCTTTCTCTGAGTTTGGTTGCTTTCTTGAAGACATTTCATCATCCAAGTAGGTAAGATCTCCAGAAGATGTTATTTAGTTGGGTAATGAAACATCTGTAAAAAAAACAACAACAGCCAAGCTCAGAAACAGCACTAAAGATTTCACAGTTTATCCCTGAACTACAAATATTCACCTTTATTGGCACCAAACATCACATTAATTTTGAAGCATGTCTACAAGACCTCAGAGGCATTCTTACAAGCTAAATAGGTTTATCTGAAATTTGATTCTGGATTTGTTTTCGGATTAATGGTCTTGTGATGGGTGACACCCATCACTGTCAGTAGATGATTTATGAGAATTCCCAAAACATATTCTCAGCATTCCAAATATATATCAACTGATTCTGACAGTTTGGAAGATGTCACTACAGTATCTTGGTCTGAGAAAGACTATCCAGAAGTACATTAGGGTTGAAAGATTATTATGTATGTATCTTCTTCCAACTTAATAGTACAATAAAATTTTGCAGAGTGACCAAGCTGCTTTCCCACTGATGATAAATGTGGTGGGAGAGATAAGGCTGAATTTGCAGATCTTCAGCCAGACAGCTCCTAAATGGGAAAAGCAATTTCTGTCAGTTTTGAAGCCATTTAAGGCTTTCAAGATTAGTACCAACAATTTAAACTGCATCCAGAAAACAACTAGTCCAGTTTTAGGAATTATTTGATGTCTGCCTTCTGCACAAGTTTAGCAGTCTAGCTGCTTCATTTTATACCAACTGCAATCACCAGCCTCTTTTTAAACAGTGGCATCATGTTAAAATTATTATAATAGTTGAAATGGAATGAACCATAGAGTAAGCATCTTTTCTGCTAAATAGGGACAGTGTATATTCCCATCTCTTTATAATGTTACCCTTAGTGTGCTTTGTAAGAATTTTTTGTTCACTCCAGTTTTCTGCTGTTTGTAGAGAAGGAACAATGCAGAAAAAAATCTGCATATTGTCCTGAAATTCTTAATCAAACATAGAAGATATATAAAAAATAGAAGAATCCATTACAACTTTAAACCTCACTAACAATTAATAATTAATCAATAATGAAATGAATAATTCTACTATGTTCTTTGCATGTGGTACAATTTGAAAGATTTCTTATTTGAAAAATCAACTAATTTGAATTTTAGCTGCCTTTTTTCATATTCAGATTTAAAGTTTTCAATGAACATATTTGATGCTGTCTCTAGGTTTAATAATCTCTTCCATTATGAATTTAAAGTTAGCTGCAACACTTCTGATTAAGGATAGCTATTTAGCCAGGGAGGAAAAAAGTTCTGGTAACCAAATCAATTTGCTTAAAAATGAATAGATATGACAGAATGGTATCAGAATATCCACTGATTTTCTTTAAAATGTTTTTAAGTTGAACTATGGATACGTCATTAGGAAGGCAGGTTGATTGTCTGTGAAAAAGTATTCATTAAGCTTGAAAGAAGAAGCTCAATGAGCATGAAATTCACAGTAACACAAGTTCACAGTTTGAATGTGTCAAACCGTAAAATGCTAATATCTTAGTATTTAATGAACTTTCAGACACTTTTTGAAAAGTTTGGAATGGAATCAGAAATGAGAATTAATTGTAGTTCTTAACCTACCATTTCTCTCTCTCTCTCTCTCTCTCTCTCTCTCTCTCTCTCCCTCTCCCCCCTCCTTCCCTCCCTCCCACCCATTCTCTCTCTCTTCTCTTCCTTCCTCCATCCTTGCTCTCAGTTAAAATTAACATTTATTTTCCAATTATAGTAGAACCTGCAATAGATCAATGAATATACATATATGTAATCATTATAGGTCAATATATATATATATATATTGACAATATATAAATTGATTATAATAGGTCAAGGATTTTATTTTTATTTATTTTATTTATTTTGTCAATTGCTTACAAGATAATAGTATAAGTAAAAACATAGTTATGAATATATGGATACATATAAGAAAAATTAAAAATAAAAGGAACAATAGGATAGGGACGGTAGGCACATTGGTGCACTTATGCATGCCCTCTACAGTCCTCTTAGGAAAGGGGTGAGGTCAATAGTAGACAGTCTAAGGTTAAAGTTTTTGAGGTTTGGGGAAGATACCACAGAGTCGTAGAGTATTCCAGACATTGACCACTCTGTTGCTGAAGTCATATTTCCTGCAATCAAGTTTGGTGCGATTAACCTTGACTTTGTAACTATTGTTTGCTCTTGTGTTATTATGGTTGAAACTGAAGTATTAATTGACAGATAAGATATTGCAATGTATGATTTTTTATCCTCCACTTAGATCAGACCGAAGGCGGTATAATTCTAGGTTTTCTAGGTCTAGAATTTCGAGTCTGGTGACATAAGGTATTCTACAATGAGTAGAGGAGTGGAGAACTCTTCTTGTGAAATATTTCTGGACTTTCTCAACTGTGTTAATATCAGATACGTAATGCAGGTTCCAGACTGATGAGCTGAATTCAAGTATTGATCTAGCAAATGTTTTGAATGCTCTAGTTATTAGTGTAATATTACCAGAGAAATAGCCACGTAAGATTAGGTTAACAATTCTTAATGCTTTTTGGGCTATGTAATTACGGTGGGCTCTCGCACTTAGATCATTAGAGATGAGTACTCCAAGATCCTTGACAGAGTCTGTATCATCAACAAGGTCTTGACTATTCAGCCTATGTTTTATTTTCTGATTTTTTTTGCCAGTATGTAGGACAGAGCATTTATTTGTTGAGATTTGAAGTTGCCATTTGTTTCACCATTCTAATAGTCAAGATCTTTTTGAAGAATTGCAGTATTGTCTGTGGTATTGAATAGCTTTAATCATCAACAAAGAGAACACAGTTTCTCTTGATATGATCACAGAGGTTAGTTATGTAGAGTACGAAAAGAGTTAGTCCTAGAACACTGCCTTGGGGGACATCACTGTTGGCAGGTACAGAATTTGATAGGACGCTCTCAATTTTGACCATTTGTAGTCTGTTTGACAGGAATGTTTCTATCCAGTTATACAGGTGTCCAGAGATACCGTAAGATTTTAGTTTTAGGAGTAGTTTGTTGTGTACCACTGAATCAAAGGCTTTACAGAAGTCTATGTAGATTGCATCTATTGCTTTGCCCTGATCGAGTTGTGTAGTCCATGTATTTTTGCAGTGTAAAAGTTGCAGATTACAGGGTAGTTTTTCCCTGAAACCAAATTGTTTATTAGGGAGTATGTTGTTTATTTCCAAGTGGAGGATAATGGATTGGTTAATAGTTGATTCCATGACTTTACAGATGACACAGCATAAAGAGATTGGTCTGTAATTTTCAACCAGGCTGAGGTCTCCCTTTTTGAAGATGGGGATGACCGTGGCTTGAGACCATAGTTTTGGCAAGGAACTGGTCCTGAAAGATTTTTCAAAGATTATTATAGAGGTTTTGCAATGGCAGTGGATAGCTTTTTAAAGAAGTAGGCACATATTCCATCCAGTCCAATAGACAAGGATGGTTTTAGATTGCGTAGTGCTTTTTCAACATTGTCTTCTGTAAAATTGACATGTATTATATCATTGTAGTTGTCTGTGGTACTGGGCATGATCCATTGCTATTTACAAATACTGAGCCAAAGAATGTGCTAAAGAGGTTGGCTTTAATAGTGTCATCATTGCAGTCTTTACCATTAAGTCCTTTCAGGGGTGGGATGGACCTTGAGGCTTTTAGTTTGTTGTTTACAAAATTGTAGAAAGCGCGGGTGGAATTGGTGCGTAGAAGGTTTTCTTCTTGTTTAATGTGATAATTGGTGTATTCAGTTTTTATCTGGTGGCATAATTGTTTGTATCAGCTTTTGAAGTTGGCAACGTGACCAGATTTGTTTTTCTGCCAAAGTGATTTCTTTTTGCATTGAAGTTTCCATATTGTTATGGGTAATTTGTTTTTTCTGGTTTTGGGAATTGTTAATGGTGCATATAGTTTTATGACTCTTTATACAGGTCAAGGATTATGTGCACACATATACATACATACCACACACACATACACACACACACACAAACACGCAAATTGATGTCATAGAAATTGTGAAAATCATTTTCTTCCTTTTTATTTCTGGTTGCATCCAGATAGTGGGCTAAGAGTATTTTCTGAATCTGGCTCCTTTTGTAAACAGAGTAACAAACTGGAAGGTTTTTTTAAGAACAAAGTAGACTCTTAAGCAGATCTTCAGTGTCAAACTGCAGAATTACAACTGTAAAAACAATATACTACTGCATTTATAAGGTGCTGCTTTGACAACAGGAAACAGCAACTTTATTAAGTTGCCTTTCTTTTCTTACCTCAACCTTTTTGTCTGTTGGTTAATTGTTGTTTTGATGAGATTTCCTTAAAATAATATAATTTGAAATGCCATAGAGCCCTTTTTTAAGGAATTAAAAAAGTTTTAGGATGAATTAATAACAATGAAATCAACTGTGTAGATAGCTCTTCTGCACCCAAATCACAGCATCATTGATTCTATTGATGTGAAAAGTTGTCTGGTATGGCTTTTTCCTAACAATATCTGTTCCATCTCTCCAAAACCTAGTGACATGTGGCATTCCTTTATCAGTTGCTTCCTCATGTCCCATTTTTGGAAGTTCTGGCACATTCGTCTTCATAGAAGCATCTGAATAAATTTAGCTGCAAGATCCCAATGAAGTCAATCAAGAATTAAATTGAATTATATTGCCTAACTTTATAACTCTGGAATGTTTTTAACCCAGTCACATTGTTGGCCTGTCCTTTCTCTGAATCTATGGGTAAGATAGACAACTTATTTTATTTTTCCTGTGCTCAGAGTTGGCTATTCTATAGGAAAGAGGCCTTATTAAAATAAATTTACTAAGGATGGCAGTCACTTCTTTCTTTTTCCATGTTGCATGCCTCCAGACCACACAGCTTGAGAGAAAATAGACAGTGCTATTAAAAAGCCTTACCAAATTAATGAGAAGTGCAGAGTTTATGCCAGCCTGCTGAATTGCTTTTAATTACCTGCCTTTAAAGAGACTGATAGATTGAAGAAATAATGCAAGTGATATGTACTTAAACCAGACACAAAATCACCTGGTAACTCCTTAATTGCATACATTTGTATGGCTGTGCCACACAAAAAAGAAAGAGAGGAAGGAAGGAAGGAAGGAAGGAAGGAAGGAAGGAAGGAAGGAAGGAAGGAAGGAAGGAAGGAAGGAATTGCTTTTAATCTTGAACTCAGCATTCAATTTACACTTTTAAAACAGGGACAAGAGGAGGGAGGAAGGGAAAAGGGAAAAGAAAATATTAAGATTGCTATGAAGAGTAAGGAAAGCCTTGAAGTATTTCAGAAGAGAGAGATGAAAATCCATGTCCCAACTGCATGAAAGCTAAAATATTGTACTGTATTTTGGGTATCTTTGATTCTTTTGTGAATTGGGAGTAGAGGTATCACTGCTTATGTTAAAGTAAAAAGGTACTTCCAATAAGCCCCATTTTGCATTCCTGCAGAAATCCAGAATAACCAATTCATTCTACAAAAGGAAGGAAAACATTGGTTCTAGCTTAAGGTATCCTACTCTGTATACCTTATCTTTTCTTCTCTTCTTCCTTTCCCCAGCCCCCTTTTTTTCAAATTATGTATTTATCTCTCAGCCCAAGGACAGCCAATGGTTAAGTGCCATAGAGAAAACCCATTGTGACAGGCAGGTCTCTGCACAATCATCAGAAGAACTAGCTATTATAGCCAATTTAATAGCTTGAAAATGAACTCATTAGTGCTCCTTTATCACTAGAAAAAAGTCTATTAAATCCGGATATGTGAAGAAGCTGTGTGGAGACTCATTTCCATCCTGCTGATGACCTGAACAAATCGGCAAAATGGTTTTCTAGGAAAGGGGTCAGGCTTGGCTGCAATGTGATATTTTTCTTTTACAGGTTTCTCTCCTTCAGGTTTTGGGTGCAATTAATTTTCATTTGTACAGCAATCGCTCTTCTCTTCCCCTGCCCACCATTGTGTTTCCCTCATCCATATAACATGCCTGCTTATTCACTTGCCATATTGCTTATTCACTAGCCATGCACTTGATGCCATAATATTGCCTTTCTTAAATTGTTCAAGCAAACACATGGTCTGAATCACAGTTTGCATTAGTGCCATGCCAAAAAAAGAAAGAGAGATAAAGAGATTTTTCTCTTTATTTTTCCCCCGTCATCAAAGAGAATTAATTGGTTGTTGCAACTTGTTTGAAAAGGACAAGAGAATTTCAGTGAAATTCTTGGAAACGGATGATGTGAACAATGTGATATTTCTTTTATCCTTTGTAATATGTGTTTAGTCATTACACAGATTTGTAGCAGCTTACACTTCTATTGGGAGAGTTTTTTTTTTTCCAGCGAGGGAAAATAGGTAACCAGAAAGATCCTCGGGTACAGAATTTTTCTGCCGGTTCCTGCAGTAAAGGATTTTTAAAAAAAGAAAAAAAAAGAGGGGGGATCTTTGGGCTGCATAGAAAAATACATTAAAATGTTTTTTGTGGTGGAAGAAAATGTTTGAGAAATTACACTGCAGATTTTAGGATGTTATGTGTAGTAGGTATAGTATAGAATAATAATCCAGATATGATAAGATAAAAGAGTAAAAATGCAATATGTTATACTTACAGAAATGTGATGGCACCTGCCCAAACTTCACAGCTAATCATTGCTAATTAGATAGAACATATCTAAGTTAGAGTCCCATCAATTTATATTAATTGTCCCTTTTTCTAGTTTTTAGTTTGTTTATTTATTTTATGTATTACATTTACTATCCACCTATCTTGCCACAAGGCAATTCTGGGCAGCTTAAGTTAACTTTGGATATTTTAATTTTTTATGTTTATGTTTTTTAATATTCTAATTGTTTGATATTATTGTTTTATGATGAACAGCCAACCTGAGTTGCTTGAAATAAATTTAGTGTAGTTCGATGTGTTGCTTTTTATAAATTGAATTAAAAAATTATTTTGGAATTCAAATTGAAGTAAGGATTGGATTCTATGTTTCCATAATCAAATTTTAATTTAAAGAGTATAATATTCTGTGAATTCTTGTAAAAAATAATACAGGTAGTCCTTGAGTTACGACCACAATTAAGCCCAAAATTTCTGTTGTTAAGTGAGACTTTTGTTAAGTGAGTTTTGCCCCATCATATGACTTTCTTGCCACAATTGTTAAATGAATTGCTGTGATTGTTAAGTTAGTAACCTGGTTGTTGAGTGAATCTAGCTTCCCCATTGACTTTGATTGTCAGAAGGTCACAAAAGATTATCACATTACCTTGAGACATTGCAATGGTCATAAGTATGAACCAGTTGCCAACATCTGAATTTTGTTCACATGGTCATGGGGATGCTATATAAAGGTCATAAATGTGAAAAATGGTCAGGTCACATTTAACTTTTGTCACTAAATGAACTAATGGTCACTAAGTCAAGGACTACCTGTGTGCCGAACAAAATTTTCATTTATGCTGGTCTAATTCAAGACTTATTGGTATTACTAGCACAGAACAGTCCACTTCATATTTGTTTACATTTGGACTGGGAAGCAAAATAGGGTTAGGTAGATTTTTAGCTCTCTGAAAAACTCAAAGGCAGAATGGCCATTTTACCTGTTGCTATACACTTCTTCTGGCCTTCTCAATTCCTGGCATATAGATGGGGAAGAAATGGAGGTAGTGACAGATTTTATTTTCCTGAGCTCCAAGATCACCGCAGATGGGGACTGCAGCCAAGAAATTAAAAGACACTTGCTCCTGGGGAGGAAAGCTATGGAAAATCTAGACAGCATACTAAAAAGAAGAGACATCACCCTTCCAACAAAAGTGTGTATAGTCAAGGCTATTGTTTTCCCAATTGCAGTATGTGGTTATGAAAGTTGGTCCATAAGGAAGGCTGAGCACCAAAGAAGTGAGGCCTTTAAACTCCGGTGCTGGAGAAGAGTCCTGCGAGTCCTTTGGACTGCAAGGCGATCAAACCAGTCAGTCCGAGAGGAGATGAACCCTCACTGCCCTTCAGAAGGCCAGGTCCTGAAGATGAAACTCAAAAGACTTTGGCCACCTAATGAGAAGGAAGGACTCCCTGGAGAAGAGCCTAATGCTGGGAACGATTGAGGGCAAAGGAAGAAGAGGACTGCAGAGAATGAAGTGGCTGGATGGAGTCAGTGAAGCAGTAGGCATAAGCTTAAATGGACTCTGGGGATGGTAGAGGATAGGAAGGCCTGGAGAAACATTGTCCATGGGGACGCAATGGGTCAGACACGACTTCGCAACTACAACAAAAAATACACTTCTTTCTCTTTGTATGCTGTGTCAGAGTGTTTTGTTTTTTTTAAATTGAAATCAAAGGCCCAGTAAATCAGAGCATGTAGATAAGCCAAAATACCAAAATAATTTTTGGGATTCTGTTTTAATTTAGCTTTATGCCCTTGAATGAAATTAAATATTGAACTTTTAGTTCCGTTGCTATGAGCTGAATGTATGTAATTATTCTCAATCTTTTGAGAGTGATAAACACCAAAGGGTCTAAATTCTAAATTGGCAGAAATGAGTTTTATTTTTTGCTCCATTCATTTTTTTAACTCAATGCCATTCTATCATATTGATGAAAAAAAAAAAAATACAAATTGGGGTGAGGACCTAAAATATTTTTCATCCATCTCCAGCCTACCATATAGTATTAATGTAACATTTTTCATAAAATAATGCCCTTTTCTCAGTACTGTTGAGAATAATATAATTACATTATTCACAATGGTCTAATAATGCAAATCAACTCATGTTTCATTTCTTCCAGATTTAAAGCACCTTTTTATTTCTGTAATTCTTATCAGTTAAGATTGTTGTTTCTTCATGCCTGCCTTTCTCACAATTTCTGAAGTGGAGGTGCAGAAATAATCTGGAAAAAAAATCTCAGTGTGGAAAAGAAAAAAGAGGTTTTCAAAATATGGTAGAATAAAGAGAAGTTGAAATTCTCGCTCTATCTCTAAAATAAGGCATCAATTCTTCCATTAGGTCAGTGTTTTTCAACCTTGATAACTTACAATTCATGGACTTCAACTCCCATAATTCCCCAGCCAACGTTTCCCTATAATGTTATGCATAAGGGACTTCAGGAGAAAGTTGATCACATATGATTGGTAAATTATGTTGTTCTCTTCCTCCAAGACCCAGTGTCATGCCCCTCGGAATCTGATTCCAAGGGGGAGGCTGATAGGGAGTGGGAGCTCCATTGGCTATGGAAGAAACTGGAGAAGAGCACAGTCTGGCTGGGCAGAGCAGGGGAGAAGTAGAGCAGCAGTCACCAACCGGTGGGCCACAGCCCACGAATGGGCTGTGAGAAAATTTTGGTGGGCCACAGAGAAATCTCACCCTGAGACCACCCCCACAAAGCAATTAATCCTGCACAGAAACAGAAGGCTGTGCTGCCCACATGGCTCGTGGTAACTCTCCCTGCCCACTCATTCCTTAACCTGGCAAACTTGCCTGATAAATTGCTATTTTTCCTTTTTCTAACCATCATCTGTTCTGCTGTGCTGGGAGATTTAGATTAGCTAGGAAGCAGGAAATTGTTGAATTTCTTGCTTTCTAGCTAGTCTTTAGATCTTCGGCTCAGCACAGCCGAACCTCCCTTAGGACTGAAGGTTTGCTTGCAAGCAAATTTTATGTGACAGACTGAGCTAGCCAATGGCAGATAGATAGATCTCTGAATGAATCTGTGATTGTGAGCAACTCAATCTGCCTGTCTGCTTTGCCTGATTTTGTATAAAAGTTGCTCTTTTTTATAAAAAATTCAATATTTATAGTATTTAAATACAAGCCAGTCACATGACCACCAAGTCACATGACCACCAAGCCACACCCACAAATTAGGCCACACCCACAGAACCAGTTAGTGGTTCCTGGGATCTAAAATTATGAGTTTGGTGGTCCCTGAGGTTCAAAAGGTTGGCGACCCCTGAGGTACAGTAAGGCAGAGAGAATTCAAAGAAAAATCAGGGCCACCCCCTGTTAGGAATATGAGTCACCTAACAGCTATTTGGGTTAGAAATATATAAACCAGAAGAGACATTTTAATACTGTCTCTTTAAAGGAATGCAAGAGCATGCAATTGGGTGTGGTTTCTCAAATGGCCATAAGATGGAGCCAGAAACCTGGGTTGTTTAGTCTTAGCCTTAGTCTCATAAGAGAGAGTGAGTGTATCTCTGTTTCATTCTGTTGGAAAGTATTGCCGTTGCTCCATTTTTCCTAATTGACTGATATTTCTGGATTTAATGTAAGTCTGATACTGAACTGTTTTTTGACACTGGAGTTTGATATTTGGATTATCCCTGGATTAAAAAATGACTGATTTACTTGTGAATGACTTTGGACTATGTTTAAGTTTGGACTTAAGTTTGGACTGTGTTTGGACTTAACTTTCTGGAAGTAAAAACCTACATTTACTGAACAGTGTATCTGTGTACCACGTGTGTATTATTCAAACACTTCTCTCAAATACATATCCCTGTATGCTCTCATTCTCCTAACGGGGAATTACCTCAACACACCCTCTTCATCATAGGGCATGCAGGGAGGAACAGTGAGGGGAGCAATGTGAGTTGTGTGGTTTACAGAGGAGGAAAAGGCCCTGATTCTCTTCATTAGCTGCAGCTGGGAACATAGTGTTTAAAAAGGGAGTTTGTGCATAGCAACTGGTTGGAAACAAATTGTGCATTATCTTGTTTTGTCAAGGCTTATCTGGCTTCCTGGGGTCTTCCCAACTATGTGTGTTTTGTTGGCCTTTGAAGTCTGCAATGCTTTATCCTGCCCTGTCCAGCTAATTGCTGCAGCATGGTTTGTGTGGATTTTTATTTACAGTTTATATGTACTTTGTTTTCGGACTGAATTTCCTCCACTTAAAGACTGTTTTTTCTCCAGCTGAAGGTAACTGGATATTGGGGGCAAAGTTGGATGTATTAAAGGGACTTTTCTTACTTATGTGACTGTGTTGCCTTTGTGCCACGTCCCAGATCAGCACATCCAAAAGAGCCAGGTTATGCTTAATAAATTCATCAAAGGAAGAATTTTTTTTTTACATCTGGAGTAGAACTTAGCTTGTTGAACTTAGCTTGTTGAATGCCTGCCAGCGTTTAACATGTTGTTTCTCTTTATTGTATCACCTTCCATTGAGATTCATTTGCTAAAGTATCAAGTAAGTAATGGTCTATTAGATACTTTAGCCAATGAATTTCAATGGAAGATGACACAATAAAGGAAATATATTAAATGTTGGCAGGCATTCAACAAGCTAAGCATAATTTTTAAGAACAACTTTCCCCCTGTGCCTGAAGAGAAAAGTTTTCGATCAATGTGTGCTACCTACTCTAAATATGCCAGTGAAACATGGACACTAACCTCGCCATCAATACAAAAGCTACGAGTGACACAAAGAGCTATGGATGGATACATGGTCGTCATTACAAGACAAGATAGAAAGACCTGTACATGGATTAGAGAATGAAAGTATACAATGCTGCCAAGAGAGTACAAAAATTGAAATGGAAATGGGCTGATCACATAGCAAGAAGAACTGATGGCAGGTAAACCAAAGCAGTTATAGAATGGATCCCACTTGGATCCACTTGATTAAAAGCATCCATGAGAGAGACCTAAAACTAGATAGACCAGCAACATCAGCAAGTATTGTGGGTCCAATTGGCAAAAGAAAGCTCAGGACCATATTGGTCGGAAACATACTGAAGACCTCTTCATCCTGCAATGGATATAAAATCGCTAAAATGATTATGTAGATTTTAACTCCCAAAATGTGCAAGTCAACATTCTCCTTATAGATAATGTTATGTATAAGAGACTCCATGAGAAAGGTGACCTAGCTGCTCATAAATTCTTTACTGCATGTTACTCACTGGCAAATGAGAATTGGGCTATACTGACCTTCTTTCCAAGATTCTGTATGACCTTATCTCCTTTTGTCATCAATAAACCTGAGCTTTCTTTAATTTTCACTGCTTGATATAACCTTCCAAAGAGGAATTGTGGTTTTGAGCTGATTCCAAGTGAATGGACCCAGTGGTATTTGGAAAGCCATCCATTTGCTCCCGCCTTCATTTGTTCAACCCAAAAACAACAATCTTTTAAGCAGGTAAAGGAAAAAGGTGGTATATTAACTGCAAGCCTTACAATTTCCAATGATTACAAAGCCTATCATCTATGCTGAGAAAGTGATGCTCAACTGATTTTTCCATAGAGATGTTGGCCATGGAGATCTTTTTTTCCAATTATTTTAATTTCAGTCATTTGAATTTGAACAATCATTCAGTGGCTCATGGGAAGGGGCATTGGTCCTACCTAAATGCTTTTTCTTGGGGAGCCAAAGAGAGAATCCAGGATGGGTAGTCTCTAGTCTCCTAGCTCTGCAGACTGAGTTGAAAAACTAATGACACACACCCTGGTAACGGTCCCCAATTCTGAACAATGTTGAAACGAATTCAACTGCTCCTTGTCTTCAAACAGGTAGTTCATTGATATTACAAAAAAAGGGACATTTCCTCCCTATTCCGACCAGACAGAATACAGGGTAGAATTGAATTCTCCCTTTGGCTCCCTGAGAAGAAGTGTTCAAGTAGGACCAATGTCCCTTCTCCACTAAGCCGAAGGGAGAATGAAGGATGGAACATAACAAAGCTGGCTGATGGCTGCCCTACGGGTGGGAGCTGGATTGGTTGGAGGTCCCCACTCTACATGCAGGATTCGTCTTCCAAAGGACGCCTCCGCTGAGGCAAAGAAGTCAATTTTGTAATGTCTTATGAATGGGGTCACCAATGACCAGGTCACAGCTCTACAAATGTCCAAAATCGATGCCTGCGTTGCCCAGGCTGCGGTGGTCACTGCACTTCTGGTTGAGTGTCCTGTGATCCTCCTGGGCACAGGAAGGCTCTGTAACTCATAGGCTTCCATCCTCCTAAAAGAAGGAGTTCTTTCAATGTAAATACGGAGGGCCCTTCTAACATCCAAGGTGTGCTGTTTTTTCTCTAGTGCATGGGTAGGCTCAAGGCAGAAATTAGGCAAAATCAACTCCTGTGAACGATGGAATAAGGAGTTCACCTTGGGCAGAAAGATAGGGTCCAAACACAGAACCACCTGTCTGCATGGAATATGTACAGATCCTTCCTGATGGATAAGGCTGCCAACTCTGAAATACGCCTGGCTGAGATTATGGCCACCAAGAATGACACCTTGCATGTGAGAAGGAAAAGGCAGACTTCATGTAAGGGTTCAAATGGGGGAGATGTTAGTGCCTGCAGGATCTTAGGCAAATCCCAGGTGAGCTAGCAATGGACCACCGGTGGCCTCAGATTTGTGGCCCCCTTAAGGAAGGCTTTCACCCGAGGATGTTGGGCCACAGAAGTAGAGACCTTGACTGAAATCACTGAGGCCAAGGCAGCCACCTGTCTATTCAAGGTATTGGGGGCGAGACCTTTATCCAACCCATCCTGCAGGAACTCTAATACCTTTGCAACAGAAACCTCAGTGGGTTCCAATTGGTGACAAGTGCACCAGCTGCAGAAAATCTTCCATGTTGCATTATATATGATAGTCATGGAAGGTCTTCTGGTCACCTGGATGGTCTGAATGACCTTTGTGAAAAATCTCTCCTGTTTCAGGATCCCCAACTCAAGCACCAGATGGTCAACCGAAACGAGGCTGGAATAGGTGCTCAATTGGGCCCTAGCTGAGGGAGATCTTGTGCAGGGGAATTCTTCAG
Organism: Laticauda colubrina; assembly: GCA_015471245.1. NCBI lineage: Eukaryota > Metazoa > Chordata > Lepidosauria > Squamata > Elapidae > Laticauda > Laticauda colubrina. The sequence goes on from BLBF01000048.1 coordinate 1,489,040, forward strand.
GGTCTGGCAACTGACAGGCCCATCGGGTCGGCGAACCAAGGACACCTGGGCCAGTAAGGGGCTACCAACAGAACTTCCACCCTTTCTATCAGTACTTTTTTGATTGCTCCTGGAATAAGGGGAAGGGGGGAAGGCATACAATAGTCCCTGGGGCCACTTGCACCAGAGAGCATTGACCCCTTCTGCTCCTTGGGCAGGGAATTAAGCAAAGAACCTCAGGAGGTGCGCGTTCTCTGGTGATGCAAAGAAATCCAGAATCGGGTGGCCAAAGCTTTCCGTAATTTCCTGGAAAAGACTGGGATGCAGTCGCCATTCTGAATGGTTGACTGCCTGCACGTTGGATACTCCCAAGATATATTCTGCTCATAGGGACAATAGGTTTCTCTCCACCCACCTGCACAATTGAGTTGCTTCCTGCATTAGAGATCGGGAGTGTTTGCCCCCCTGCTGGTTTATGTGGGCCTCAGTAGCCACATTGTCTATGAGGAGAAGCACATGTCTCCCCGCCACCTCTTGCCTTACCTAAAGCCCATGTCACATTGCACCAATGGATGCAAAGAGGATGTAAAATGGACAAAAAAGTTTGCCATCCGTTGGTTAACGCGATGTGCTCACTGCCTCCGTTTTGCTTCCTCTCTATCCGTCCAGCATCCGTCTATTGACTTTTCATCTGCTCAAAAAGTTTTGGGCTGCCCAAAACTTTTGCGTGGAAAATGTATCCAGTTCGTCCATTCTGCATCCGCTACGCATCTGCTACGCATCCGCTAGGCATCTGTTACGAATCTGCTATATCCGCTAGGCATCCGTTACGCATCTGCACAACTCGCATCCTCTCGGATTCAGGGAGGAAGCGGAACGGATGCGGAATGGATGCAGAACGGATGCAGAACAGATGCCAAGCGGAAACAAAGCATTTAAAATGGAAAAAATGTTCGCAGAGGGGACCTATCTCGGATATTAAGGATGTCTAGAGGATGCCTAGAGGATGCCTAGAGAATGCCTAGAGGATGCCTAGAGGATGCCTAGAGGATGCAAAGGGACACCTATACTGCCTATAAAAAGGGGGAGCAACTCACCTGCACCTCACTTTCAGAACAGCAGCCTAGCTGTGCAGACCTCTGCAGCCTTCATCTGACTCTTCCTCTTCCACAGCATCCAGTAATGTCCACCGTGGATTGTAACACAGTGCTTTTGGCAGCCACCATCCTTCTGCAAAAGTGCGAAGCCATCTACAGGCTCTGTGAACTCTACTATGGGAAGAAAAAGAGGCAGCCAAGAAGCGTCTGGGTACGAAGATGGATCAGGAGAAGAGAAGAGTACGGGATGTACAAGCTGATGGTGGAGCTCAGGAACGAAGACACTTGGGCATTCCAGAACTTCATGAGGATGCCTCCAGCCATGTTTGACAAAGTTGTGCAGCGCCTGACACCCAGGTTGACCAAGGCAAACACCAACTTCCAGCCCAGCCTGGAACCTGGGCTCAAGGTGGCACTGACTCTGCACCACCTGGCCTCAGGGACCACCTACAGGAGCATGCAGTACGGCTGGAGGGTGCCACACTACACCATCAGCATTGTGGTCAGAGAAGTGGTTCAGGCCATCATCGAAGAATACCTGCAGGAGCTCCTCCAGTGCCCCTCCACTGATGAAGGATGGAAGAAAGTTGCAGAGCAGTGGTACCAGAGGTGGAACTTCCCACACACCGTTGGAACCATAGATGGGAAGCACGTGGCCTGCAAAGCACCACCCAAGTCGGGCTCCACTTATTTCAACTACAAGGGCTTCTTCAGCATCATCCTCTTTGCCATGGTCGATGCTAACTACAAGTTCATGTACATCGATCCTTCAGGCAGCGGTTCATGTTAAGATGCCCAGGTATACAACGCCAGTGACCTCAAGGAGGGGCTGGAAGGCAACCTCATCATGGGCCCCTGCCCAACGACACGCAAGATGTGCCCTACTTCATCGTGGGGGATGACGCCTTCTCCCTCAGAACCGACACTTCAAGACACCTCAGCCGTGAAGAGAAGATCTTCAACTACAGGCTGTCCAGGGCAAGGCGGGTGGTGGAGAACGCCTTTGGCATCCTGGCCAACAGGTTCCAGGTACTTCTCACCACCATGCAGCATCGCCCAGAGACTGTGAGGAGGATCGTGGAAGCTTGCTGCATCCTGCACAATCTCATGCGCACCCGCTACCTGGTCTTGCAGAACAGGCTCGTGGACCTCCAACAAGGCAATGGGGACATGGAGCCTGGGAATGGAAGCAAGGGCAAAACCTGATAGACACTCAAGATGTGCAAGGCCCCAACAGAGCCTCACATGAAGGGAAGAAGCAGCGCAACCTCCTGAGACACTGGTGCAACTCCCCAGCTGGAGCGGTGGAGTTGCAAGACAGGATGATAGATGATTAATGTATGCTTCCTTCAGCCTGTCTCATCACACGGATGAGATTGGGCCATGTATGTTGGGTGGGCCTACAATGAACAGGGCGTTTAATAAAGAGTTGTGTTTGTGTTGCCATGTGTGGATGATTATTACATTATTATTGATAATAAAGGGCCATAGGTGTGGCACCTGGGAGGGTGGACCATACAGTTCCACTATGCTTGCACTGGAGGCTTATCTATCCCACTGCTATCCTTACCCATCCCACAGCTATTACCCATCCCAAAGGTATCCCTGCCCATTCCACTGCTATCTTAACCCATCCCACAAGCATGCAAAGGCTTAAACTATTTCTAAAAGTTTCCACCAAGACTTTATTAAAAAAAAGAAATGAAGCAAGTGTGTGAATCAAAGATAAACTTTATTGAACAACAAGCTGTAAAACAAAAATGACCCAAGTCAAGTGTCCAAATAAACTCTACAGGTAGCCTGCTACCCAGTCTCTGGCACTCTTATTGGTCACTCGGAGATGTGCCCAGTCTCAGGGGTGAAGGGTCCAGGTGCTGTGGAGATGGGTGGGGCTGGAGTGCTGGTCTGTATCGTCATTGGGGTGCCTGGCCCCGAGAGGACAACAGGGGACGGTGTGTTGAGGAAGCTCTCAGACAGGTGGCTCAGACCCGTGATGCTGAGAGGTCCTTCCTCCATGCCATGGGGTGTCAGCCCCAGTACTGATGAGAGATGTACTGAGGCCGGGCTTGGCTGTGGGGTGGAGGAAAGAGTAGTGTAGTGGGGCTATCTGGTCTGCAGCTGGGTGAGGACTGGCGTGGGTGGCATTGCTGTCGTCGGTGGCATCATTGGCGTGGGTGGCATCGGTGGCATCAGTGGAACCGGTGGCAATGGTGTCGCCCAATGACTCTGTGCCTGGGCTGGGAAGGGCTGCTGCCTGTGCTGCTGGACCTCCTGGTAGCCGTAGCCCTGGTAGGTGAGGGCCTTTGGGAAGCCTTGTTCTGGGAGGGACATCACCTGGGGTGGAGGAGCAGATCTGGACTGGGTGGGAGCAGGTTCCTCTGGGTCTGGAGGGTTGTGAAGCAGCTCCGTGATCCAGTCCTTCACCACCTGGTACTGGGGTTCCTCCATGTTCTTGAGGGTCTGGTTGACGTAGGTGAGGAAGGGCTTGCGGTTGGAGGATGAGGAGTCGGTGCTGACCAGCTGAGAGAGGAGATCTATGTTGGTGCGGATGGTGTCCCTGATCTCCAGCAGGACAGTGTGGCTCTGCCTCTCCTGCTGTCTGGCTCTCTGCCTTACTGTGGAGGCAGAGCTGGGGGTGTGTGGATGCGGGTACGACTGTGGTGGACTCGATTTTTCCTCTCTCCCACCACACCAGGGAGTCCTCCACACGCTCCACCACGGTGACAACAGCTGTCCGCGGGTTCTCCGCCGTGGCATGCTCCACAGAAACCTGCCTGGAGACAGGGACTGACTCTCGGCCGGAAGAGGACTGGGTCGCAGCAGGCTGCCAGAGAGAGAGGGTAGACAGAGGGGCTCCTGGTGCTCCTCGGTGGCAGATCTCACCCTCCAGGAAGCTGCACCTGGCCATGACGTAGGTCTCTCTGTCCGTCAGCTTTACTGTGGCCTGGCCAGATTTCTTCAGTTGCAGCTTCCCATACCAGATGTGCATATGTTTCCACCAGCCGAGGAGCACCTCCGAAGTGTAACCCATATTCTCCGCCCTCTCCCTCCAAGCAGCCTGCTTCCGCTTGGTGTCCCTGTACAGCCGGTGTCTCTTCCACCACAGATAGTCATTCTCCCTCAGCCATTCCAGCACCTCATCCTCATGTTCTTCCTTGATGAAGTATTGCCTCCTCTCCCGTCCCCGCATACGCCTCTTCCTCCCTTTGCCAGGACCAGATGGGCCCTCATCAGAGGAGCTCCCAAGTGGTAGGGGCTGCTCCTCCACACCACCAGCAGCAGCAGCACCAGCAGGATCATCATCATCATCATCATCATCATCATCACCAGCAGGATCATAATCAGCATCATTATTATCATCAGCAGCAGCAGAAGCAGCAGCAGGATCATCATCATCAGCAGCAGCAGGATCAGCAGGACCAGGATCAGCAGCAGCAGAGTAATCACCAGGAGCCCCAGCAGCACCAGCACCAGCAGCACCAGCAGGACCAGGAGCATGAGCAGGACCAGGAGCACGAGCAGGACGAGCAAGACCAGAAGCACAAGCAGTACGAGTAGTACGAGCAAGTCCAGGAGCACAAACAGGATGAGCAAGTCCAGGAGCACGAGCAGGACGAGCAGGACCAGCAGCATCTTCAGCAGAGTACGCAGCAGAAGCACCACTGCTAGGAGCAGCTTCAGCAGAAGCCCCAGCAGAAGCAGAGTCAGGGACAGGGGGTGGGAGGGTGGCCCTGTCCCTCTTGCCAGGGATGGTGGCAGGTTGCTGAGACTTTCGCTTCTTCCCCATGGTTCTGGGGTTGCTGGCTGGCAGGGAGGCTGGCAGGCACCAAGGCTGGCAGGAAGCCTGGCAGGAAGCCTAGCACCAAGGCTGGCAGGAAGGCTGGCAAGCAGGCAGGAACCAAGGCTGGCAGGCAGACTGGCTGGCAGGGAGGCTGGAAGGCCGGCTGGCAGCAAGGCTGGCAGGGAGGCAGACAGGAAGGCTGGCAGGGAGGCTGGCCAGGAGGCTTGGAGGCAGGCTGGCAGGAAGGCTGGCAGCAAGGCTTGCAGGCAGGCATGCAGGCAGGGCAGGCAAGGACTCGATGTATCCTGCAGCAGGTCTTTCCTCCGAATGCTGGCCACATGCGAGCTGCTTCCCTTTATATCCGGGGAGCTTGCACAATGCATCCCCCCTGTATGCGCAATTAACACCAGGCATCCGTTAGGCTTCCGCTGTGCATCCACTCGGCTTTCGCTGTGCATCCACTTCATCCGCTGTGCATCCGCTCTTTCCATTCCGCGTCCACTTTGCTGAGGCCCCCCCGGAAGCCCAGCGGATGTGCCATCCGCTCCAATCTGCTTCCATCCACTGGGCTTCCATTCTGCATCCGCTTTGCATCCGCCCTGCATCCTCCCCGCGTCCGTGTTATCCGCTCTGGTTATGCAAATTTTTGCCCCTTTTGAGAGCGGATAACAATGGATGGAACATTTTGCTCGTCCGCTGTGTCCTTTTTGCATCCGTTGGGCAGTGTGACATGGGCTTAAGCGGACAGCTCTGAGCTCTAGCCAAGTTATGTTGTGGGTGAGCTCCTCTTGTGACCACCTTCCTGGGTGACCTGGGCTCCCAAGTGGGCCCCCCAACCATAGAGCCTGGCATCGGTGGTGATGGCAATCCTCTGGGCTTCCCTGTACAAGCATCCCTGATCCATGGCTTGGGACTGCCACCAATGGAGGGAACTGGCAAGGGGACGCGAACTCTCCTTAGAGATTCGCCCCTGCTTGCCCTCTGGTAAGGGAGTACCACTGAAGGGTTCAGGCATGGAAGCAGGTCCATGGGACAATCCCCATGCACGATATCATTTTGCCGAGAAGTTGAGACATCCAGATGATAGGTACCTCTCTGGAATACAGGATCAGTAACATGACTTCCTGGATGCTGTCTCAATGCTCCTGTGAGAGAAAAATCTGTCCAGCCAAGGTGTCTATAATGGCCTGTATTGAAAATGGTGGCTGCCATAGCAAAATCTCAGAAACTGATAGTGGTTGGAGTGTATGGGCATATGGAGGTAGGCCTCCGTCAAGTCTACTGAAGCCAAAAAATCTCCCTTCCACAATCCCTCTAGAATGGAGTGAAGTGAGTGCATCTTGAACCTTTGGTAGATTAGATGTCTGTTGAGCCCTTTCAGGTTGAGGATTGCTCACCACCACCACCACCAAGGCCTTTGGAATCACACATTGAATAGAAACCCTGTCTCTCCTGGTCCACTGGAACTGGCTGGATGGGGCCTGAATGTCCAGCAAATGGTGGATCGCTGATTCCATGAAATCCCTCTTTGAGGGGTCCCTGGAGACGGGGCAGCACACAAAGGCTCTTGGGGAGGGAGGAGAAAAACTCTAGAGAGACCTAACTGTAAGGTTGACAGGATCCAAACGTCCATTGTGATCCATTCCCACCTCTGCCAGAACAGTCCCAGACAGCCCCCTATGGGGGAGGAGGCTCAGGCATTACTTGTTGCACCTGAAGACTCTGTTGAAACCCCTAAATGACTTTCTGCCCTCTTGCTTCTGATGCCCTCTGGTGGCAAAGGCCTGTCTATTGGCCTGAGAGGAAGATATCTGGAACAAGGGCCTACTTTGACGGGGAAAGCCTGCCCCAGCTTCCCCCTGTTTAAAGGAGGGCTTCCTGTCATAGGAATGAGATCTGTAATTAAAAGTGCCTCCCCTGGGAGGGCAGGATCTTTCGCTTGAGCCTGGTTTCCATCAAAAAGGGATCCAGGCTTCCCCAAAAAGAATCTCTCCCTTAAAGGGAGCTGATGTCAGCTTCCATTTGGTTTTGATGTCCATCTGCCAATTTCTTAGCCAGAGAAGCCTGCGGGCTGTTATGGAAGAGGCCAAGAAAATTTGGCTGATGTGAGGGTGACATCAGCAGTCAATTGAGCCTCTGCTATAATCTTATTCAGGTCTTAATGTACCCTGAGATCTTCAGGAGGGATTCTGTCCTGTAGCTGCCTCAGCCACCGCAAAGAGGCCTGAGTAAAAAAAGATGTAGTCATTGATGCTCTGATGGCCCAGGAGTCTGCTTGATGAGCTCTCCGGAGCACCATCTCCTCCTTCTGGTCCTCTGTCTTTAGAACATCCTCTTTATCAGGTGGGATGACAGATGAGAAAGCTAGGGCTACCGCTGGGCCATCTACCTTTGGCACTTCCATAATGTCCAAAAGATCTTTGTCCACATTAAATAAGGTAGACTCAGACCCACTGGGATGAGTGTACATCCCAGGGGACTCCCACTGCTTTTTGATCAGGTTCAGAAACATCTGGGGCACAGGTACAGTGTCCACCACAGATGCTTTCTCAGTGAACAGGAAATCCTCCTGATCTTCTCCCTCAGTGGGAAGGTCCTGAGTGACTGTGTCCTTTTTGAGATGAGCCATGCTTTTTGCCTTAACGAGAAGAGTCTTGGAAAGAGCCTGCTGGAAAATGCCCTTAAAAGAGGGGGGACCTGCTACTTCCAACTCCTCTTCCGAAAAATCCTTTTCAGGAAGGAGGTCGCTCTTGGAGCCATAAATTTGCCTGCTTTCTGAAGGGGAGGCCGAGCACTCTCTGAAGTGGACTGGCTGTTCAGCAGAAGCCTGCCCCTGCAGGACTCCTCTGCTGGGTTCCAAAAAAGACAGCTGGCACAGCTGGTTGACCTCTGCCTGTAATTCCTGTCTTATTGTCTGGGAGATCCAGGCTGTCATGAAGGATGGCATTTCTTGCATCTGGGTCTTCTCCAGTCATAAGCCAGCTGCTATAGGTGTAAAGGAGGCTGCAGGCACAGGTCTGGCTCCACTGGAGACTTGGTCTGCATGCGGCACCATAAAGATCCCCTGAGGTGGCTCAGAAAAATTGGGAGATGTCTCAGCCCTGATTTGGAAGTTATCCTGCAAATCGTGGGTACTTGAGCCCCCAGGAGACCAGGCCGTCATATACTGCCTATCTGCCAGTTGGTCTGACTGCCTATCATCTTGAGGAGGCAAAGTTTGAGGGGTGGCTCTGTATTCAGCCATCCTGGAATCTCTCACTGCCCTGTCAAACTGTTTGTCTATGGCTTTTTGTCTACGCCAGCCCTAGAGGATCTCTTAGGGGCCAGAGCCCTGGCTTTAATCCTAGCTGCTGTCTCCAGACCAGCAGACTTGGGCTTAGGGGATCCCTTTACAGCCTTCTCTTTACCCTGCTGAGGAACTGACAATTCTTGATCAGCTCCCTTGGCGGCCATCTTTGAGCCCGCCAAAATAACTGTCACTTGACAGGGATAGAGAAAGAGAGAAAGAAGTAAAAATAAAATAAAATAAAAAATATTCAGCCTAAGCTGTCAGCTACAGCTGCAGAAGCTGTCCACCACTTCAGGAGACTAGTGCGACCCAAAGTGGTGAGCTGAGCCCAGCTTGCAATTCAAAAGCCAAGTCAAGGAAAAAAAAGTTGAAAAAATGATTGCCTCTTTGAATTGCAGCAAGCCCTGACAGGTCAGAGACTTGCGAGCCTGTTGCTAGCTGCACCGCAATTATCAGGCAGACTCAAGCGCGAATCCAAAAATTGGAAGACAAAACCTCTGGTCTCAATGACTGACCTAGACTGGATCCTGCAACATTATCCTGAGATATGTATATTCATCTTCATTTGTGAAAACTTTTAAAGTTGTAGGTTTCCCTTTTTGTTTGCTCCTTCTTTTCTAAATGTTAGATAAATGAAATCAGTGCCTCTGAAGGTCACTAAAAAGATATGACATTGAATGCTGTGTAATCCTGAAAATTGTAAGATGCTCCATATCCTGTTTTGAAGACTAAGACTTATTAAAGACAAACAGCATTTCTTTTTCTGCCATCCTGACTTAAAATACAGGTGGTCCTCAAGTTATGATTGTAATTGAGCCTGGAAATTATGATTGCAAGTCATGACCGTCATAATGCAGATCGCCAAATGCCGGCAAAGGTGGTATTCAGCAGGCTCTGACCAGTTCTGGAGAACTGGTAGAGGAAATTTTGAGTAGTTTGGAGAACCGGCAAATACCACCTCTGACTGGAGATTTTACAGCTTCCTTCCCCTGTCACGCCAAAGAATCGGTAGCAAGAAAATTTGAATCCCACCACTGGCCTGGGGCTATTTTTATGACCTTTTTCATGGCAGACATTAAGCAAACACTGTGGTCACTCTGATTGTTAAGCAAACCCATCATCCACTAGGAGCCAGGTTTTGCCAGATATTGAAAGTAAACATTAGTTTCTGACAAAAATGTCTTAAAACATGGGTTGTATGATCAGAGGGCACGGAAAATGGGTGGTTTGGAACTGATTGCCCAAAATGTCATCACTTGATCATAGGGGAGTCTGTAGCAGAATTTCAAAACTAATTCATACAGCTTTCTGGGGTCCACTTAATAATCACTGGTACCTGGTTGTAAGTTGAAACACTATCTGTACCCTTCCTGTTATATCCAGTGGCTGACTGCATCATTATTTTGCAGAACCCAAAAGAAGACAATTTGCTCAAGTTTGGTAATGAATATCCCATATTCTGCTTGTTCTGATGAGTTGAGAGTTCCCATTTTATTTTATTTTTTAACCATATTGTTTTTCTGTTTTTTTCTCTAGGGTCTGTCTCTACCTTGCTATAATTGTAGTATTTGGATTTTATCTTATGACTATGATTTAAAATGGTTGTAAAATGAAATAGCGGGATCGAAATCTCTCCATGTAGAAATTATCCTGCTATAATCCTTATATGGAGTAGTTTAAGATGACTGTCTATATACAGTAGGTAGAAAGTGGAAGAAAATGCTATAGTGGACCAGTGTAGAAAATTATGGCCAGCTTAATAATATACCAATTGCTGTTATAATTACTGAAGAAACACACTTTTAAGGATTCAAACACCACATACTGAATCTTTCAGTCTTACAATAGGACTGCTAGGTTACTATAAAGCATTGCTACATGTGTACAATCACTTTGGAGAATCGCTTCAATGCCCTTTGCCTAGGGAGGCTTTTGAGTTTACACACTATAAATTTGTATGTTAAAAAAAAATGAGGTCTTTTTTTAAGAGCCCATCTATGAGCTAGTAACTAGTGGGAATGTATTTATTGTCATGAACTTAATTTAGTGTTATCTGAAGTCCTATTTTTCCTCTTTGAAAGTCTTTTTGCATACATCACTGGGATTGTTAAGCTTTCACAAAGCCAAGCAGGGGGCGAAGGATGGCCTTTATATAACATGTGCACTGTAAAACTGCTGCCTTTTTAATTCTCTTTTTTCTCCCACAGTATGTATCGTATAAGAAAAGAACATGGTCGCATATCTCCTTGGTGGAGAAACTGTCATTTTTACTCCATTTATACATGGTACTAAAGTTGCCTTAAGCAAAACAAGAGAGCTTTAAAGGGGAATTAATGTCATTTGACAATAACAAACTATGTTTCTCCCCTTCTTTCCAGATCTTCTAGATGTAAAAAAATATTCTTCTGAAATAAGAGGCTGCAGATTATTCTAAGAGAATTATGGGAGGGACAATATTGAAACTTCATTTTATAATGATGCAGACACATGGAAACATGACAAATATTACAAGTTGCATATCTATCTATCATCAGTCTGTCTTTCAGTCAATCAGAATAGACCTCAAAGGGACTTTGGAGATCTTCTAGTCCATCCCCCTGCTCAAGCAGGACCCTATATCATTTCAGACAGGCGGCTGTCTAATCTTTTCTCAAAAACTTCCAGTGATGAAGTACCTATTCCACTGGTTAATTGTTCTCACTGTTAGGTTCAATCCATCTATCAACAATATTATCTCCCACCTATTAGAGATAATAATATTATCTCTACCTGACTCTGTGGTTTCTTCCCCAAACCCCAAAAACTTTAATCTTAGACTGTCTACTATTGACCTCACCCCTTTCCTAAGAGGCCTGTAAAGAACGTGCATAAGCGCACCAACATGCCTACTGTCCCTGTCCTATTGTTTCTTTTATTTTTTTTATTTCTTTATTTTTCTTATATGTATCCATTTCATATATCCATAACTATGTTTATACTTATACCTGTTATCTTATTGCTTGACAAAATGAATGAATGAATGAATGAATGAATGAATGAATGAATGAATGAATGAACGAACAAACAAACAAACAAATAAATAAATAAATAAAACTCATCAGAGAAGTGGTGACTGTCTTATGGAGAGACAAACTGAAGGAACAGTTGAGAAGTTCCTAATCCAGGAGAAAAAATTCTTTTGGAGATGGATTATTAGCATGCTTTTACAATGTAGACAGATTTACTTCAGAGAAGATGAGATTTGGAGGTGATCAATAGATAATATAGATATTTACTTTACTGACATATAACCAATTATCAGTATCACGGATTCATTTCCAAAGAATGTCCAATTAGTCAGGTCAAGGTTTTTGATAATTTGGAAATTGGTTTAAACCAATTTCAAGAAAAAAATACTGGAGAACAAGCTACAAGATATCAACTCCTTATCATATTCCCTTCATTATATGTACTTACTTGTTTAAAGATTTCTGATATAAAAATATTTTTATGGCAATGGGTGCATGCTAAAATATGTACATGCAAAAAAGTAGATAGCACCAATTAAGGAGAATATTTATAGCTCAGGGTTGAAATAAATGGTCCTTCTGTTTTCTGAGCTTGGTTGTTTTCTTGCAGATATTTCATTACCCAAACTAGGCGACATCATCAGTGCTAATCAAACCTCTCAAAGTAGATAGTTTTACAATGTTTTACTAGCTCCTTCCTTTTATGTTCCTACAAATAGGCTCTCGGGAGTCGCTTTTTGCAAATTGGCCTGCCATATAAATCTAGCAAACAAAACATTAAAATTACATAGAATTAGTGCCAGGTAGAGAAATTCTGCATTTTTTTCTAGCCCATTTCCATTCACTTTGATGAAAGTCTGTTAATATAGAAGCTTCTTACAAAAGAGAAGAGAATTGGGGAAATTCTCAGGCAGGGGTATGTGATGTTCTTCCATTTACTGGATGATAAAAGTAGAAAATAGGTGCATATTTGAATTGAATTCTGACTTTGCTTATTTTTCTCCAGTTTTTCTAGCTAAGTAGATTTCACAATCACTATTTATTCTTCCATTATCAAACACCATTTCTACATACACAAAGAAGAATAGAGATAAAATACGCAAAGTTATCTTTGTCTCCTGAGGGTAATAAATTAATGACTAGGAATCATATCTAATATGGTAAAGCATAATCATTTTGTAAAACTCACACTCTTTATTTATTATTTTCACATCTTCAAAAGAACTGTTACACTCCTTCTAATAAGGAAATGGCAATTAAGCTTTGTTTTGTATCAGCTTGTTGAAAATGTCAATATCATGTTAATCGTCAGCATAACAACAATTACCTAGTGACTTGTGCAACATATGTTGTGTAAATCTTTTGAAAGGTCACAAATTACATTTTGTTCTTTTTAGTTGGGAGAAAGATGTTATCTGGGAAATGTGTCACCCAACTTTTAATTTTCTCTGGTAAATTATTCTGTAACATCCAGTTGTTTTGGCATTTGAAGAAGCTGCAGTAAAGCAGTGACAAGTCTTCAATTTATTTGAATGTTTTAAGAATTTTAAAAAGTAATCAATGAAAACCAAAAACAGGAAAGTTATTTGTCCCTTCCTTCACCCTTTAGGAATGGTAAATCATAAAATCCTAGACCATCATGTCTAGGGATTTGGAAGGTTATAGACCAATGTCTGAGAGTGAGTTTGGTACAGTGCTTAATGTACCAGGCTAGAAACTGGGAGACTGCAAGTTCTAGTTTCACTTTACACATAAAAGCTAGCTGGGTGACTTTGAGCCAATTTTGCTAAGAAACTTTATGGATTTTCCAGGTGGTTTTTCCAAAGTAAAGAAGGAAGGGAAGGGAAGGGAAGGGAAGGGAAGGGAAGGGAAGGGAAGGGAAGGGAAGGGAAGGAAGGAAGGAAGGAAGGAAGGAAGGAAGGAAGGAAGGAAGGAAGGAAGGAAGGAAGGAAGGAAGGAAGGAAGGAAGGAAGGAAGTCATGTAAATCAATAATTTGCTGAGTAAGAGATTAAGGACTGAATCTAAAATGAGATAAACACTGCAGAACAAGAGTTGAGTTTCCAGAAATAAAGGACAAATTTTGTCTCCTCTAATGTGTTCTTATTCCTATCAATGATGTGTTGTTTATCATTTAATTTTAAAAGGTCTTTTACTCTTCAAAATTGAGTTCTTGCAAGATGGTATAAAATATACAAATGGATATACAACTAGTAGTATACACATCATATACATCAGGGTTGTGTTTGACCTTGGGGGTGGCAGAAGGGGGCATGGCCTGGTGGATGTGGCCAGCTTGATACCACTCATGTTGGGAGCACCTGTGGTGGCCATGTGCTAAGTCAGGACTTCCCTCAGACCCTCCCCTCACTCTCATTATAATCTCCTTCCTTCCTTCCTTTTTTTTTCCCCCTTCTATCTTCATTTTCCTTTTTTCTTCCTTCCCTCTTCCCTTATTTTTTGTTCCTTGCTCTCTTTCCATCTTTCCTTTTTTTCCCTTTGTCTTTCTTCCTTCCCTTTCTCATTTCCTGTCCCTCCTTGCATGCTTAAATGCAAAAGGGGAAAATTTTCCCCTTTTGTTTTTAGTTTGTATTGCTTGCCCTCTGCCAATGAGAACAGAGTTCAGGGTGGCCCCCAAGGTCCGTTTTCACTGGCAGAGGGCTGAAGGAGGTTTTCATGGCTGAAAACAAGGCCCAGAGGGTCACATGTGGTCCTTACAAGTTCTGTTTTTGCTGGCAGAGGCACTGTGGGCTGGTCCTTTGCTATTTCTAGGATGGCCCCGTAGACCAGATCTGATGCACACAGCCCATGGGCCTTGAGTTTAACACCCCTGATGTACACAATCAATATAGCCAATAATGGTTGCTTTATCTGACTGGGAATAAGAACATTGCCACTGAAGTCAGTCAAAAAATTTTTTGCCATTCAAAATGTTTTCCTTTGTGTACCCAATAGAGTCTTCTTTCTTTTTTCTTTTTCTTTCTTTTTTCTTTCTTTCTTCCTTCCCTTGATTGCTGTATGCCACCTATCTCCCCATAAAATTACTCAAGGCAACTTATAGGATATAAAACAAATAAAAAATATTTAAAATATATCAAAATAGCCAATTGAAATATTTTAAACTATATAAATACTATTGTAGGAAAAAGCGGAGAAGGAAACTGTTCCGTCTGGAAAAATGCGAGGTAGACCGGGTTCCAACAATAAAGTCTTTATTATTTACAGCAGTGGGAAAACGGAACATTGGCTCAAGCCGCGGCAGCCTTTTTATAGGGATTTGCCTGCCGGCTTGTAGCCAATGACAGGTATTTAGTTTTGCCGCCTTTTGAGCGGTTTCTTGGATTGGTTCCTATTGAACCAATCCCCATTCAGGTTTTTTAGCCAATCAGAATCCTGTGTTAGGAGTCTACTATTCTATATACAGAACACCCCTCCCCTCTTGGTTTAGTCCTACGTGGTGACGTAGTCGCGCAGGTAGGTGGGGCTTCTTTTGACTCGACTGAACTTGCGTGGTTCATTCCTTCTGAAGACTTCAACCGGTTCGGATGGGGTTGCTGTCTCTCCGATCCTTCTCCATGGAACCGCCTGGAAGGGTGAGTCAGCCATTTTACTGCCGCCTGAGTTTCTTAGGCCGGCAGTTTTGCCACTTCCTCCTGGTTTCTCCGGGCAGGTCGAGCTGGCCTGGCTGGCCCCTTCGAGTGGACTTTTCTCGCAACTTTCTTCTAACTGTAAGTCTCTTTTTTGCTCTTTTTGTTTGTTATCATATTCTGTGTTTAATTTAAACGGTTCTTTATTATTTTCTTGTATTCCCCTCCCCCCGGTTTGATTTTCATCGTTTTTTAATATTTGTGGTTGTGTGTTTGTACTTCTTTCTATGTTTCGGGACCGAAGCTGGTCTATGTGCCACTTCCATTCCCTGCCGTCATCTATGGTTAGTTGGTAGGACCGGGGGCCTGTAATTTGTGTTATTGTACCTGGAAGCCATAATGGGTCCCCGGTACCCATTATGACCTAGACTAGGTCGCCTATTTCAAATGTCCTGAAATGGGTGGAGGAGTCGGGGGGGGGGGGTTCTGGCGTATAGTTTGGGTGCAATCTGTCTAGATGCGACCTCAGTTTTCTCCCCATTAGTAATTCATCCGGGCTTTTGTTTGTTATTGTGCCCGGTGTAATATGCTGGAGGGTGAGTAGGCGATTTATTTTTTCTTGGACATCCCCACTGTCCATTTTTTCTAACCCTTCTTTGGTAAACCTGACCATTCTCTCTGCCCTACCGTTTGCAGCCGGGTGGGCCAGCGTGGTCAGGGCATGTCTAATACCTAGGGAGGCTAGGTATTGTTCGAATTGGATACTTGTTAATTGTGGCCCGTTGTCGGACACTAGGACGTCCGGCAGGCCATGGGTTGCAAAAAGTTTGCCAAGTTGTTTAATAACGGTTTCTGTTGTTGTAGATGGCATAATTTTAACCTCCAGCCAATTCGAGTATGCATCTACAACAATTAGGAAAGTATGCCCCTTAGTGGGACCCACAAAGTCAATGTGAATTCGTGACCAGGGGCCCCGTGGGGTTTCCCAGTCCCTAAAGGGTGCTTTTGGTGGGGAAGGTCTGGTTCTTTGGCATTTGTTGCAAGAATTTACCCAGTATTCGATGTCCCTGTCTATACCCGGCCACCAGACATAGCTTCTAGGAAGGCTTTTCATTTTAACAATTCCAGGGTGGACTTCGTGAAGCATACCCAGTACCTTAGTTTGTAATTTGGAGGGAATAATTACCCGATCACCCCACAACAAACAACCCTTTTGAATTGAGAGTTCGGTTTGTCTGGTCCGGAAAGGTTTAAAGTTCTCAGTTTTTTGATTTTCCGGCCAGCCTTTACCTTCCCAGTTCAGTATACGGGCAGTCAATGGGTCTTTTGCAGTGGCTCTGGTGACATCATCTGCAGATATGGGTAGATCGGGGCATGTTTCTATCTGCAAGGTGTTCATCGTCGGCGCCGGGTCTTCCTCTATATTCGGTAATGGTGCTCTGCTCAACGCGTCTGCATGGGAAATTTGTTTCCCGGGGCAATGTGTCAGAGTATACAAATAGGCTGCCAGGAATTCTGACCATCTAGTCATTCGCGGGGACAAAATGTTTGGTGTTGGCTTGTTTCCCGCCAAAATTCCCAGTAGCGGTTTATGGTCCGTTACAATCAAAAGTGTTCTTCCATATAGATATTCGTGGAAGCGTTTCACTCCGGCGACGATTTCCAGGGCCTCTCTGTCCAATTGGCTATAATTACGCTCGGTTTTAGACAGAGTCTTTGAATAGTATGCGACGGGTGCCTCTCTCCCATCTGGCAATTGGTGGCTCAAGATGGCACCAACTCCAAATGGTGAGGCGTCGCAGGTCACCGTCAATGAAAGTGTGTTACTAAACTGGATAAGAACGGTGTTTGATGTTAATAAGTTTTTTATTTTGGGGAAGGCTTTCTTTTCTCTATAACCCCAAGTCCAAATTGTTTTTTTATTCAGTAATCGGTGTAATGGTTCTGCTATTGTCGCTTTGTGGGGTAGGAACACGTTATAAAAATTTATTAGTCCCAAAAATGCCTGTAGTTCAGTTTTGTTCCTTGGTTCTGGTGCGTCTTTAATAGCTTTGACTTTTTTGTCAGTAGGATGTATACCCTCTCCGTCTAGCCCAGGAATTCAATGCAATCAGTCATTAAACAGCATTTTTCTTTTTTTTACTTTTAGGCCAGATTCTCTGAATTTAGTTAGTACGTCTTTTAGTTGGGTCTTTTTTTTAGTTGGGTCACATTTTTGGCCGAAATTAGGACATCGTCGAAATATGGTACAACCCCTTTTATACCATTTAATAGGCATTCCATGAGGCTCTGGAAAACACCTGGGGCTACACTCACTCCAAATTGGAGTCTGTTGCACTTGAATGCCCCTTTGTGGGTCACTATAGTTTGTGCTTCAGCCGTTAATGGGTCTACTGGGAGCTGTTGGTAAGCTTGAGCTAGATCTAGTTTAGCGAAAACTTTTCCTCCCCCAAGAGAATGTAGTAAGTGTTGTACGACTGGCATCCGGTATGCGCTTTGTTGCAATGCGTGGTTCACCACAGATTCGAACTGACCCGTCTGGTTTAATTGGTGTTACGATCGGTGTTTCCCACTTAGCATGATCCACAGGTTCTAAAACCCCTTGGTCTATTAATTTATTTAGTTGTTCCTCTATTTTTGCTTTCAGAGCAAAAGGAACTCGTCTGGCCTTTAGTCTTCTAGGTGCTACCTGGGGGTCTAGACTAAAGGAAATTGGGGTCCCCCGATACCTGCCTAGGGAGCCGTCGAAAACATCCTGGAACTCTTGGATCAGGCTTTCTTCCCAGTCGGTTGAGGCCACCCAGTCTACTCTGGTCATCCCGATGCCCAATGGTGTGAACCATTCGATGCCCAGGAGGCTTAGTCAATCTCGGTCGACTATTGTCAATGGTAGTACTTCGACATGTTGTTTGTAGGCGACTTGGAAATGTGCTAGGCCTACCACAGGAATTCGGTTTCCTTGGTAGTCCTTCAGGGTTAATTTTTGTCTCTGGAGTTCTTTGAGTTTGATATCTGGGACCAGTTGTTTGATGGTGTCCCATGATACCATTGATAAAAAAGACCCAGAGTCTACCTCCATTTCGCAGGGGCTGCCTTCTATTTTTACGATTATTTTTACTTTCTTCCCGCTTTCCGTCTGAGCGCTTCCGATAGTGAAAGTCTGATGTGCTTTCTCTTGGTTAGTGGCTCGCTTGTTCCGCTGCCACTTTCTCTCAATTTGTTTTGGCTCAGTTTGTGCGGGGGAGTTGCTGCGTCTGTTTGGGCTGTAATTTTTTTTGTTCCTGCAGACTTTCTTGATATGCCCTCTTTTCTTGCAAGCCCTGCAAATGGCATAGAGAAATCTGCAATCGGCCCGAAGATGGCTTCCTCCGCAGCCGGCGCATTCCCGCCAATTCTTTTTTTTGCGCCCTTTCTTGTTGGTGTATAAGCGGTGGACTTCATCATCTTCCTCCCCAGATTCTGACATCTCGTCAATATTCTCGTGGTGAGTGGTGGGGGGGAATTGTTTCTTCCCTCTGTCCAAGCTCGTTTCATCATTGTTCGTGTTCATCTGTTTCATTTTGACCGCCGATTTTTTCGCGGTTTCAGCGGCGATGGCTTCGGCTACTGTTATGTTGGGTTTATTTAGTAGTTTGCTCTGTATATTAGAGTCTCTTAAACCCAGTATTACTCAATCCCGCATCGCCTCATCTAAATTTAGAAATTCACATGCTCCCCCTATTTGTCAGAGGGCTACCACAAAGTCAGTGATGGTCTCGCCTTCTTTCTGGTCTCTTCGGTAGAACTCATACCGCTTTATTAGGTTTGATACCACCGGTGTGTAGTGAGCCTTTAGTATTCTTTGGAGCTCTGGCCAAGTCAATTGCTTCACATCTCGGGGCTTCGCCAAAGCCTTGGCCATCTTGAAGTTTGTGGGCCCACAGTGTGTCAAGAAAACAGCTCTCTTATGCTGGTCTGAGATCTCTTCCATCTCGTTACTTTCCAAATACATCTGGAAACAGTCTACGTAGGATTCCCAATCCTCTTTATTGGGATTGAAGGGTGCGGGTGGTGCGTTATTTCTTGCCATAGTTCTTTGTCTAGTTTTATTTGTCGCCGCGTGCTCAGTCTCGCGTTTAAGACGATCCCATCCTCGTCGCCAGTGTTCCGTCCGGAAAAACGCGAGGTAGACCGGGTTCCAACAATAAAGTCTTTATTATTTACAGCAGTGGGAAAACGGAACATTGGCTCAAGCCGTGGCAGCCTTTTTATAGGGATTTGCCTGCCGGCTTATAGCCAATGACAGGTATTTAGTTTTGCCGCCTTTTGAGCGGTTTCTTGGATTGGTTCCTATTGAACCAATCCCCATTCAGGTTTTTTAGCCAATCAGAATCCTTTGTTAGGAGTCTACTATTCTATATACAGAACAGAAACACTATGGATAGTGTTTGAGTTCATGGATGTTGAATGAAAAAGATATAAATAGTACAAATAGTAGAAAAACATATACATATATATTTACTATAAGAGAATATATAAATCAATGACAAGTTATGTAAAAGCTTTGTTGCAGCATATAATCTATTGTTGGGTTAATGCAGGGGTTTCAAAGTGATGGTCCGATGGCCAGATGCACCACTGCTGGCCACACCCACCCCAGCTCCACAAAGGGAAAAACATGATATGTCACATGACTGCAATGTGACACCACGAGTTTGACAGCTGTGGTTAATGTAATAAGATGGATAATAAATTAATAATGAGATAAGCACAGGCTTGCCTCATTGGTTAAGGATTCTAACACTGAAAGAGATTCTGTCTCCTCCTGAGCAGCCCCTTGCTGACTCTACCATGGGCACTTGAAGAAGACCTCTGAGGGTGACTGAGAGTATGTGTCAGAACTAATGAGAAGCCATTATAAATCATTTTAATGGTGTGTGGAATCACCTTGAGGGATGGGGCAAGAGATGCTGTCCAGGAAACAATCAGATAAGCCTGTAACTGCATAACCGGCAGAGAGAGAGAGAAAAAAACTCAGAAAGAAGCCCCCCCCCCAAGTTATTAGACAAGTGAAAGAGATTTGTACTTTCAGATCTGCAAGATTCTTTTAATGTAGCTTTATAATAAAGTAGAATTAGCCCATTTGGTCATGTTTCTTGTCTGGTCTACTTGGGAAGGTGAACAGGCACACTGAGGTCATTGATTCTAAAGGATAAGAAATACATGTATTTGAGGAGTCATTAATGCATGCCTTCTTACATAAAACAGCAAAGGGAATGGTCTGTTCTGGAGAATCAAAGTATTTATATTGATTGGTTTGATTTTATTATTATCCTACCTTTATTACTTTAAGTAATCTAAAGTGGCAAACATACATAACACTCCTTCATCCTCCTATTTCCCCTACAATAACAGCTCTGTGAGGTATGTTTAGCTTAGAGAGAATGACTGGTCCAAAGTCACCCAGCTGGCTTTCATGCCTAATACAGGACTAGAATTTGCAGTCTCATGGTTTCTATGCCAGCACCTTAACTATTAGGCTAAGGCAGGGGTGGGCTTCAAAAATTTTAGCAAAGTGTTCTCTGCCCAGTTTCTGGTTGGACATGGCCATGGTGGGTGTGGCCTAGTCAGCCTCCTGCACCATGGCGGAGGGCGTTTTGCCCTCCCCAGGCTCCAGAGGCTTTCCTCGAGCCTCTGGGAGGGTGAAAATGGCCTCCCTGTGCTCTGGAGGCTCTCTGGAAGCTGGAAATGGGCCTATTTCCAGCCTTCCTGAACTTCCGTGAGGCCCATTTTTTGCCCTCCTGAGCCTCCAGTGTGGCCTGCACTTACCTGCATCCAAAATGGGCCACGTGGGGACTCCTGGGAGAAGTGGGGAGGGATGGGCAGGGCCAGCCAGGAGTGGAATTTGAGAGTTCTCCAAACTGCACAGAATTTTAGCTAGGGGCTCCCCCGAACCCCTGCGAGCCCCCAGCAGCCCATCCTTGGGCTAAACTGATCATGAGTAACGGACATGAGTATTATAGATTGAAGACTATGGCATAACTTTGGCAAGTCATTATTTTTCAAAGGGACCCACTGCTAAACATGTGTTTGTGGGGAAGAGAAATGCTATTCCCTTCAGCTTCTAGTAGATAATGGTGAGATTTAAAAATGAGGTAGAAATAGAAATAAATGCTTTTTAAAAATGAAATTGGAGTATTTATAGTTTCAGATATTTTGGTTGCGCAAAATTTGGTCAGGACAGTTGTATGTATGAATATGAAGCTGCATGAATTAGAGGACTAGTTATGAGTCATGCCGCTCTTTCTATAACAAAAAACTAGGCCTTTCCATCACTTCTTTCCTTTATCAAAGTTGTCCATCCTCCTTCCATTGGAATAATAGCTAATAAAGCAATGTCATTTTGCCAGTCTGTAAATTACTGTACATATTCAGATGGCCTCTTCCATTAAATTAAAAACAGCCTGAGCTGAGTAAATTGCTGTGATGCTAAAAGACGATATAGCAGCTGATAATGACTTACATTTCCTAGGCCATTCTGTGTCACGGTTTCCTTATTCCAAAGGAAGCATTTCATAAAACTATCTGAGATGAGCATGGTGAATATATGGTCTGGCCCTTGAGATGTGTTCTAATGAAAGCAGGCTTTGAAGAAGCAAGACATGATTATTCTGATTTACAAGATGAGGGAAATCATATTTTTCCTATAACAATCACTGTATGTGGAAAAATGGAGTTGTTTCCAGCATCTGGTCTTAGTGTTATCCCAATCATTATAGTTCTATATGTTCCTTTTTATTGGTCTAACATCTTACATTCTCCATTTCTGACTTTCCTCATTAAAAGGATGCGGGTAGATTTATTATAATTATAAATCAAAGGCCTTTAAATATGATGCAGTTACATGCTCAGGGATGGAGCTGTGTCACCAAAGATCGTGAACTAGAATGCTTCAGCAGCCCCTTTAAAAATAGTCCTTGATTTATGACCATAATTAGTTTGAGAATTCTGTTGTTAAGCAAGTTGGCTGTGAAGTGAGTAGTGTCCTATTTATCACCTTTTCTGCCACAGTTGTTAAGCAAAACACTGTGTCATTGTTCCAAGTTTGACCAGCAAAGAAAGGGACCGCACTGAAAGGCTCAACAGAAATCTTGCACTTACTGCACTTGGCTTGGCACACAATGAATACAGAAACAAAAAATGTTTCTAGACAACATTACTGGCCAGCTGGCTATGAGTGCAGGGCACTCCCCAGCCATGCTTGCTGCTGGCCTCCTCCAGCAAACACTCCTCGCCAACTCTCTGTAGGCTTCAGCAAACCAGGATGTGTGGCCTTTCATGTCTCTTTCTCTTCCTGACCTTCCACCAGCATGAGTTCATGATGCACCCAACTGTATGCTCCTCCCCCCTCTGTGGTTTGTGGCGACTCCAATTCTTGGACATTGACACACTGTAATTGTTAAATGAGTCACATGGTTGTTAAGCAAATCTTGAGTTTTCCTGCTGAAGGTATCCCCAGCATGCTACAAATTTTGCAAATGCATCCCAGTTGCCAAGCAACTGAATTTTAGGGATACTGCATCATTTGTAAGTATGAGGACCGGATCATAAGTTATAGGTAGTCTTCAATTTACAACCACAATTGAGCCTAGAATTTCTAAGTGAAACCTAGGTATATTTAATATCCCGTTTTGTCTAATGATTAAGTCACCATGCTAGTAATTAAATTCAGACAGTAAATTCTAGTCCTGCCTTAGGCATAAAAGCTAACCAGGTTAGTTTGGATCAATTACTAGGAGACCATGAATTCTAGTTCTGCGCTAGGCATTAAAGCTGGCAGGATGACTGTGGTGGGATACAAGCAAACAAATTAATAAATGTTATTTGGCCATGTTTGTAAGGAAATGAATTTAAATTATATTTCTCTGCTTGTTTTGAAGCAAAATTATCATTTCATTATGCTCCTCCAAATATTACAGTGCATTTCTCAGCTGGAAATACAGCTATAAAAGGCAGTTTTATGGGAAAACTGTATATAATTTAAATGCACATTTTTCTTTTCATCTCAGAAATCAAAATGGACTGGATTTTTTGGCTGTTCCCATTCACACTGGAAGACGCTTTTGCTAAGTATGCATTTCCATTTAGAAGCAGCTGGAAATATCTGGCTTAATTTTACATATTTTAGTTGATAAATAGTTATAACTGCTGTACACGCTTTAATTTTCTGTTTGCCGTAGAATTGTTGCATTCATATGAAGCTTTTATGTGGTATATTGCTGAGACATGGTGGTGCAGTGGTTAGAAAGCAGTGTTTCAGGCTAATTCTGCCTACAGCGTGGTGTTTGGTACTGACAGGGCTCAGAGTTGACTCAGCTTTCCATCCTTCAGAGATCAATAAAATGAGGATCCCAGATTATTGGGGGAAATATGCTGACTTCTCTGCTTAAAGAAGGCTGTAAAGCTTTATGAAGCAGGATATAAATCTAAGTGCCATTGCGGTTGCTGTCCATCCATCCATCCAGTCAATCAACATTTAAGTTAATTAGCACTGTTTTGAGAAATGTTTAAAAACTACTACAAATACAGTTTGCATAATCTTTAGTTTTAGATAGCACTAATAAATTATTTTATCCATAATTAATTTATAAATTAAATCTTGTTCTTTCCTCTATTTTCTGACTGCAAAGAGAAGGAAAAATCATTTCACACTATTGAAAATCAGTTTACTTTCAGACTCGGATTGCCTTCTATTTCCAGAGAAATTAATATTTTATTCCGTACTGCTGTTAAATTGCTGCTTTTTGAATAAGTTAATTATACACTTCAATTCTCTATCTTGCATCTTTCCCGCCTACTACGTTAGCTTTTCAATGGACTTGAACCACCAGAAGAGCAGACGGGATTCTAACTTTTCAACTTCGCATGTGTTGAGTTACCATGACAATGTCTTAGTCTATTTGACAAGTAACAGATATCGTAGCCAAAATAAAGGACTGACAGTATTAACAAAATTTAAACTATCCTTCCTTCCTTCCTCCCTCCCTCCCTTCCTTCCTTCCTTCCTTCCTTCCTTCCTTCCTTCCTTCCTTCCTTCCTTCCTTCCTTCCTTCCTT
>BLBF01000048.1:1512883-1527390 GCA_015471245.1 Laticauda colubrina
CTTCCTTCCTTCCTTCCTTCCTTCCTTCCTTCCTTCCTTCCTTCCTTGTATTCCATTTATTTTTCTATCATTGCCCTACCAGTTTGAACTTCTATTAGTAAATCCAGCTGGAATCTTAACCCAGCTTCTGCTCTGTGAACCGTCTCTCTCTCTCTCTCTTTCTTTCTTTCTCTCTCTCTCTCTCTCTTTTTTTTCTTTTGTTCCATTTTCACACACACTCTAGTCTAGTGTGGTAATCCAAACTTGCTGGCTGGAGAATTTTGGCAATTGAAGTCCACACCTTGAAAAGTTCCCCAGATTCACAAACAGTGATTAGACTATGGATGCTGGATCCTTTCCCAAATTCAGGACACACTTTTTTTTCTTAGAAGCTTTTTACACATAGGATTTGGGTTTCTTAAATAAAGCATTGTCCCCTTAAAGGTTTTTATTTTCTATTTATTTGTGGACATCTGTGAAACATACAATTTTTCCTCTTTTATTGTAATCATTTGTTTATTTTTTAGAATGTACATATTCTTCTTTCATCGCAAAGATAGAGTGAATGACAGATGAATTTAATACAAAACATGCAACTTAATAAAATAAATGACGGTCGTAAAACAATGGTTTTCAAAAGCTGATTTAGAAGTGGAAGTTGGTTTTTAAAACTTCAGCTGGCAGAAGGAAACACCCGGTTAATTTATTTTTATTTTACTTTTTTTAGAACAGAGAGCAAAGAGCATTTGTTGGACATTTTTCTCAACAGACTCTACATTTCTCTGGTCAAATAAACTAAAAACATTTCTATACTTCTGTCTACAGAAAAAAAAAAGTAAAATAAGTTGTGAGCACTCTCCCCATTGACTTTTTTCATTTGTGTCCTATACATTTCTTTATTTGGTTACACAAAAATCCAGAACGAACTTCCGTCTTCCAAGCCATTTTTCCTCCAATATTTAAAGACATTTAACAAGATATTTGGCAACCGGTTGCTATTCCTATTGTAGAAAGTTAGCACACACCCTTCTCCTAGAAGAATGAAATATTTTGATAAATATTAAAAAGGTAGAATATTATATTTTCCTGGATAAGAAATGGAGAAACATGCTTTGGAAAACAGCCCCCACCTTTTTAATAGCCTTCAGCAGATTTCAGCACTTAAAAGATAAAGAGATAGATAGCTCTATTCATAAGCAAATAACCCTCACTCTAGATCCAAACCATGACAAAGCCATTAAGCCACAATAGAAATTGCCCAACATCCTTTCAGAACATAAGTCTCTTCATTGCATCATCTCAGTTGCATCCCCCTCAACAAATTTCAACCAAATTTAGACAATCTATACAGCCAGCTATGACCCTTACAACAGCCAATAGAATACATATTATTGCACAGGAAAAGGAAATTCAAGTTCAAAGCCCATGAGAAGGTATAAATACCCCTCACTCTCAATTCCATGTGGTCAGCTGCATCAGAACTACAAACCTATGTCGTTCTGCTTCAATCTTCAATCTTTCTTCATCTTTCCAATCAGCCTCCATGTTTCCAGTGTCTTTCTCCCAACTTGGAACTGAACCAGATGGATATTTCCACCAATACTATAATGTCCCTTCCTGCTCCATATCTGCATGTTACTACAGTGGCACAGAACTGAAGAAAGGGAAATACCTTCTACATCAAAGTTTATAATTAGGAAGTTGGAAGGCAAGAATTCTCATTCGCGATAAAGTAAATTGTTCACAATCTGTGGAGAATTGCAGGATTGCTCCAGTTTCCGATAACCTGATGCAGAACTTGGAAAATAAAATGATCCTGTTCTTGATGTCACTAGATTTAGAGCTACATGGAAATATCTTTACTCAAATTCAATTTGGAATTAATATCTGTGGAAAGCTTACTTTTAAACCAGTATAAATTCTCTGCTGAAGAGAAATAGCTTGGACTTTTAACCTGGTTAAAGCACCAGGCTAAAAACTAGGATACTGTGAGTTCTAGTCCCACCTTAAGCATAAAAGATCCCTAGGTAAATTTGGGCCAGTCCTTTAATCTCCATCAGATTCAGATGACAAGCTGAAGGAATTTGTCTATAAATCAAATATATAAATTAATGGATAGGGATTATCCTGTTACAGATTTAATTCATTTTAAGAGCTCTTACTTTCAACTGTATTCTTCCTGCTACTTCTTGAACTAACTTGTTTCTTCTTCCTCCTCCACTTTCATTTCATTCCAGAAAGTCCTTGAGTTACAGTCCACTTAATGTCTGCTCCAAATAAAGTCATAAAATCAGACTTGCTTTACAACTATTCTGATCCTGATGGTTGTAACTCAAAGACTACCTGTTAATTCTTTCTCACATGATCACATTACAACTCTTGGACCTTGAAATGTATTTCAGTTTATAGACCTAATTTTATTTTGTTTGTCCCACCATGGTGAAGACTAATGAAAATTCTATTTTAAATGTTCTTCTGTCTATTATATTGCTGTAATGGATGTATTGTTTTTCAAAAATGCAAGGGGGGAAATATCTCTGCAATAATTCCTGGAATTTCTCCTGATTCTAGATAGATTTGCTCAGGAGAGCAAATCTATCTAGAATTGTAGCAGTCACTTTTGCAGCAGATGAGTGTATCTGTAATAAAAAGCTTTGTACTCAGCTCTGTAGAATAGCCGTTCCTGGAGGAATTCATTTCATTTGCTCTGCAGTCTTCAATGCTAATAGCTCTTATTATCCTTTAGTAGCTCACCTGTCCATTTCCAGAAACCAAGCCTTTGCTAAAATTGTAGTGCTGGAAGAAACAAAAGAACAAAACTGGAATGAGAGCACATCTCCCCCCCCACCCCCCTTTCAAATATGTCTGAGGATTGCTTGGATTTCATAGAAGAAGAACTACTGTTCCACAAGTAGTTTGCCATTGCTTTCTTCCTAGGGATAAAAGAAAGTGACTGGCTCAAGTATTATTTTTATATTTACACCAAAAAATAGTTTGTCGCAAAAGCCTGCTCAGGCTCCTGGATTGGGGCTGAAACAGGGGTGAGATTCTACCAGTTTGCACCTATTTGCTAGAACTGGTTGTTAACATTCTAAGCAGTTCAGAGAAACAGTTCTTAGAAGAAATTTCTGGCCTAATCCTGTAAGGAAGGCAGGAAGGAAACATTCTGGTGTTGCTTATAGAAACTGCCTCTCCATTAATCTTTATTACATTCTTGGCAGGACTAGACTTCCTGTCTCAGGAACCTCTCTGGAGTTTTCTTTCCTTCTTTTGTTGGTACTTTGGTTGTGTGGAGTGACCATTCAAAGTTACAATGGCACTGAAAAAAGTGACTTATGACTATTTTTCACACTTACAACTATTGCAGAATCCCCACAGTCATGAGAGGTCAGTCAAGGAGATGCATGCCTCAATGTGAATGATATTGAGTTGGCCACACCCAGCCAATAACATGAGCACCAAGCCACATCCACCACCTAAGCCACACCTACAGAACCTGTTGTTAAAAATTTTGAATCCTATCCCTGAGCTGAAAGGTAAAAGCGGAAGCAGTTTGCTCCTTCTCATATTTGGGTAGACCAAGTTGCCCTGATAAAAAACACTTGACAGGCTCAAGGTAAGTCAGTTTTATCTAATCTTGTACATACTGTCCAACTCCCTGATGAAGCAGGAAACTCTATAGCATTTCAGACAAAAACTAGAACTCATGGTCTCCTAGTTCCTAATGCCTGAAGCATTGTCTAATAATTATCAAATACCTGATCTTTCATACCTTCCAGTGATCAACATCTGTAATCTAAGTCCATCATCCAGTTGTTGATCAAATCTCCTTCCACCTTTCCCATCATGAGAGTTTTCTCCAGAGAGCTAATATTTGCATAATATGTCTGAAGTAGCATAAATTGAGCATGGTCATTGTTCTTTGTGTGAGAACTCTCGGTAGATTGATAAATGTCCCATGGTAGTCTTGTCTGAAATGGTATAGGGTTTCCTGCTTGAGCAGTAGGTTGGATTAGAAGACCTCCAAGGATCCTTCCAACTCTTTTATTCTATTATCTGTTTATTTTCTTGGCTGTCCACAGTATTTTCATGAATCTTCTCCAACACCAAAGTGATATATTCTAGTATCAACTGGAATTTGTATAATTCATTGTGTTCATCTGAGAAAACAGCACCTTATTGCATGATTTAAAAATTTCCCCAACTCCCCTTTTATAAGGAACAATTCTAGAAGATAACAAAGGCAAGGAGGAAGATCTAGAATCCAAAAAAAAATGAGATTTAAGATCCATAAAACTACTCAGTTTAGGTTAGTTCAAACTAATTTTGTAAACCATTCACCCAGTTCTGCTTTTTGTTTCCCATCTCATTTTCTCTTCTCACTAAAAAAACAAATGCAGCAAATACCAGCAGACCTTGAAAAACACATTAAAATTGTGTGCATGGTTCCTCTTTCTTTCAATATATCTCCACTAAATTGAAACACCACCATATTTCCAAAATGACAGCTTAAAACAAAAAAAGATGACACCATATGTGAACTTTTTAAAAGGGAAAACATACAAATCACTTTGCTTTGTTTTCAGAAGTTTGGGCAAACAGAAACCTTCTTCACCTGTTGTGTAAAGACCATTTATCAACAGCTTTTTTTCCAAATATACCTTTGGATATTATATTCACACAATTATATGTTATCTTGACTTTTGAAATGAATAACAATTTTAAAAAATGTTTTGCTTGGTGTTTTAGGGCAAGAGGTAAATAGAAATTTTGATTTCAGATTCAGAGAAGTATTTATATTTGTTCAGGGTTTGCCAGTTGTCTATCACGAGAGATTTAATTCTAAGAGTTATTTCTCTCCATATGTCATGCCAAATGGGACTTTTCCTTTATGCACAAGGAGTATCTGGAAAGTTCATGCAGAGGTATCATTTCAAATGTTTTCTACTTTATCCTCTGAACACAGGAGCAAAGAGATTATCTTTCTTTCATATTAACCTCACCAAACAAGAAAAAAAAATCCATAGTCTCTAATACATTGATATTTATTTTATACTTGGGGGTCTGTACTTAAATGATCTCACATCTCACCACAAGCCATCCTTAAGCCATTGAGAACCTATATCTTGAGATGTCTCTAACACCATTTTTAGAATTGGCATGGTGCTAAATACTAATTGCTCATTTGACATGTATCATTTTTGGCAAGTGGGATTACCACAAGTATGGTATCTGATTCAGCTCTGTTATGTTGACTTAGATTTAACTTTTCCAACCTGATTTTCTCCATGATATATATCTTTCATTGGATCCAACCAATAAGGCTAATAGTCAGGATGGGATGGGATGTAATTTAATATATAAATAATTCTGAAATGCAATAAGAGAAAGCATATAATTAACCTTGACTAAGCTTGAGATTCAGCAAATTCAGGTTTAGTTAGCATTTGGATGGGAGACATTAGGGAAATAAAAAAAACCTTCTGGAAGAAGGCAAGAACAAAATATTTCTGTATCATATCAAGTAAAACTGCATGGATATGCCCATCAGATCACCAATAGTTGATTTCAGTTCATAGGAGACTTGAGGAACTACATAGATATTTGGTCCAGACCATGCCTTGTATTGCAGGATCCAATCTGGGTACATCATCTGGACTAGAGGTTTTGTCTTCTGAGCTTTCACACTTGTGCTAGAGCCCATCCACAGGGAACTTTGGGCTAGTTCCAGCACAAGTCAAAAAGCTTGGAAGTGACTGACCCAGTCACTTCCAGTGACTGACCCAGATTGGATCCTATAATGTTATCCTGGGACACATATATTTGCCTTCATTCATGACTTGTGCATTTGAGAAGAAATGAGATAAAGCCCATGTCACACTGAACCAATGGATGCAAAGAGGATGTAAAACGGACAAAAAACCTTATCATCTGTTCGAAAACGCGATGTACTCACTGCCTCCATTTTGCTTCCTCTCTATCCATCCAGCATCCGTTTATTGACGTTTCATCCGCTCCTAAAGTTTTGGGCTCCTAAAACTTTTGTGTGGAAAATGTATCCAGTTCATCTGTTCTGCATCCACTATGCAACCGTTACGCATCCATTACGCATCCACTATATCCGCTTGGCATCCGTTACGCATCCGCGGAACTCGATCCACCCGGACGCAAGG
Source organism: Laticauda colubrina (assembly GCA_015471245.1). Lineage (NCBI taxonomy): Eukaryota > Metazoa > Chordata > Lepidosauria > Squamata > Elapidae > Laticauda > Laticauda colubrina. Next base: position 1,519,036 of record BLBF01000048.1, read on the forward strand.
AGGAAGCGGAACGGATGCGGAACGGATGCAGAATGGATGCCTAGCGGATGCAGAATGGAAACAAAGCATTTAAAACAGAAAAAACATTCGCAGAGGGGACCTATCTCGGATATTAAGGATGTCTAGAGGATGCCTAGAGGATGCCTAGCGGAAAACCTATACTGCCTATAAAAAGGGGGAGCAACTTGCCTGCATCTCACTTTCAGAACAGCAGCCCAGCGGTGCAGACCTCTGCAGCCTTCATCTGGCTCTTCCTCTTCCACAGCATCCAGTCATGTCCACTGTGGATCGTAACAAAGTCCTTTGGGCAGCCACCATCATTCTGTAACAGTGCGAAGCCATCTGCAGGCTCTGTGAACTCTACTGCGAGAAAAAAAGGAGCCACCCAAAAAGAGTCTGGATTCGAAGATGGTTCGCCAGAAGAGCAGAGGACGGACTGTACAACAAGCTGATGGTGGAGCTCAGGAATGAAGAACTTCATGAGGATGCCTCCAGCCATGTTTGACGAAGTTGTGCAGCGGCTGACACCCAGGTTGACCAAGGCAAACACCAGCTTCCGGCCCAGCCTGGAACCTGGGCTCAAGGTGGCACTCACTCTGCGCCACTTGGCCTCAGGGACCTCCTACAGGAGCATGCAGTACGGCTGGAGGGTGCCATCCAACACCATCAGCATTGTGGTCAGAGAAAGGGTGCAGGCCATCATCAAAGAATACAAGGAGGAGCTCCTCTAGTACCCCTCCACTGAAGAAGGATGAAAGAAATTTGCAGAGCAGTGGTATCAGAAGTGGAACTTACCACACACCGTTGGAGCCATAGATGGCAAGCACGTGGCCTGCAAATCTCCAGCCAAGTCGGGGTCCACTTATTTCAACTCCAAGTTTCCAGCAAGACTTTATTTAAAAAAAGAATCATTCAGCATCATCCTCTTCGCCATGGTCGATGCTGACTACAAGTTCATGTGCATCAATGCTTCAGGCAACGGCTCATCTTCAGATACCCAATCACCTCAAGGAGGAGCTGGAGCGCAACCTCATGGTGGGCTTCTCAGATCCAGAACCCCTGCCCAACGACACACAAGATGTGCCCTACTTCATTGTGGGGGATGATGTCTTCTCCCTCACAACCTACCTCATGAAGCCCTATACCTCCAGACTCCTCACCCATGAAGAGAGGATCTTCAACTACAGGCTGTCCAGGGCAAGGCGGGTGGTGGAGAACGCCTTTGGCATCTTGGCCAACAGGTTCCAGGTACTTCTCACCACCATGCAGCATTGCCCAGAGACCGTGAGGAGGATCATGGAAGCTTGCTGCATCCTGAACAATCTCATGCGCACCCGCTACCCAGTCTTGCAGAACAGGTTCGTGAACCTCCAGCAAGGCAATGGGGACATGGAGCCTGGGGAATGGAGGCAAGGGCGAAACCTGATAGACACTCTGGATGTGCAAGGCCCCAACAGAGCCTCATGTGAAGGGAAGAAGCAGCGCAACCTCCTGAAACACTGGTTCAACTCCCCAGCTGGAGCAGTGGAGTGGCAAGACAGGATGGTAGATGCTTAATGGATGCTGCCTTCAGCCTGTCTCATCACACGGATGAGATTGGGCCATGTATGTTTGGTTGGCTACAATGAACAGGGCGTTTAGTAAAGAGTTGTGTTTATGTTCAAATGTGTGGATAATTATTACATTATTATTGATAATAAAGGGTCGTAGGCGTGGCACCTGGGAGGGTGGACCATACAGTCCCACTATGCTTGCACTGGAGGTTTATCTATCCCACTGCTATCCTAACCCATCCCATAGCTATTACCCATCCCACAGGTATCCTAACCCATGCCAAAGCTATCCTTACCCATCCCACAAGCATGCAAAGGCTTAAACCGTTTCTAAAAGTTTCCAGCAAGACTTTATTAAAAAAAAAAGAAATGAAGCAAGTGTGTGAATCATAAATAGACTTTATTAACAACAAGCTATAAAACAAAAATGAGTCTCTAGCACTCCTCTTGGTTGCTCAGTCTCAGGGGTGAAGGGTGCAGGTGCTGTGGAGGTGGCTGGTACTGGAGTGCTTGTCATCAGCTCCTCCAGAAGCAGAAGCAGCAGAAGCGCCAGCCCCAGAAGAGCGAGCCCGTGCTGCAGAAGCCCCAGCAGAACGAGAGTGAGGGCCAGGGGGCGGGATGGTAGCCCTGTACCTCTTGCCAGGGCTGGCAGCAGATGGCTGATGCTTGCTGTGCTTCCGCATGGTTGTGGGGTTGCTGGCTGGCAGGGAGGCTGGCAGGCACCAAGGCTGGCAGGAAGGCTGGCAGGGAGGCAGGCACCAAGGCTGGCAGGCAGGCAGGCAGGCAGGCACCAAGGTTGGCAGGAAGGCTGGCACCAAGGCAGGCACCAAGGCTGGCAGGGAGGCAGGCACCAAGGCTGGCAGGAAGGCTGGCAGGCAGGCAGGCACCAAGGCTGGCAGGCAGACATGAACCAAGGCTTGCAGGAAGGCAGGCAGCAAGGCTGGCAGAGAGGCTGGCAGCAAGGCTTGCAGGCAGGCTGGCAGCAAGGCTGGCAGAGAGGCTGGCAGCAAGGCTGGCAGGGAGGCAGACAGCAAGGCTCGCAGGGAGGCTGGCAGCAAGGCTGGTAGCAAGGCTGGCAGCAAGGCTGGCAGGCAGACATGCAGGCAGGGCAGGCAAGGTAGTCGATGTGTCTGGCAGCAGGTCTTTCCTCTGAATGGCGACCTGCTTCCGAGCTGCTTCCGTTATATCCACGGGGCTGACGCAATGCATCCTCCCCGCATGTGCAATTAACGCCAGGCATCCATTAGGCTTCCGCTGTGGATCCGCTAGGCTTCCGCTCTGCATCCGCTTCATCCGCTGTGCATCCGCTGTGCATCTGCTTCATCCATTCCACGTCCGCTTTGCTGAGGCCCCCTGGAAGCCTCGCAGATGCGCCATCCACTCCCATCCACTTCCATCTGCTGGGCTTCCGTTCCACATCCGCTTTGCATCCGCCCTGCGTCCTCCCCGCGTCCATGTTATCCGCTCCAGTTATGCAAATTTTTGCCCCTTTTGAGAGCGGATAACAACGGATGGAACATTTTGCTCGTCCGCTGTGTCCTTTTTGGATCCATTGGGCAATGTGTCATGGGCTTAAGACAGAGATCTAGTACTACCTATAGTGTGTAGGAGGGATGCCGTGGCTCTGTGGCTTGTCGATCAGAAATGTCAGCAGTTTGGTGGTTCGAATACCTAGCACTGCATAATAGAGTGAGCTCCCATTACTTGTCCCAGCTTCTTGTTCAAAAGCAAGTAAAATGCGAGTAGAAAAATAGGAACCACTTTGGTGGGAAGGTAACAGAGTTCCATGAGCCTTTAGCATTCAGTCATGCCGGCCACATGACCACAGAGACATCTTCGGACAGTGCTGGCTCTTTGGCTTTGTATCAGAGATGAGCACCACTTCCTAGAGTTGGGAACAACTAGTGTGTATTTGCAAGGAAAACCTTTACCTATAGATTATAGATCCTTATTTTTCAAGTGAGAAAAAGCAAAGGCATTGTAGGGCTTCTAAATTGTCCTTCTGCTAGTTCAGGATCTACTGTCCAACCATACATTGCTAACTGCACAGGTGGGATTCATTTTTTTTTACTACCGGTTTTGTGGGCATGGGCAAGGTAGGGGAATGATACTGCAAAATCTCCAGTCAGAGGTGGTATTTGCTGGTTCTCTGGACTACTCAAAATTTCTACTACCATTTCTTCAGAACTGGTCAGAACCTGCTGAATACCACCTCTGCTTAACTGTATTTCTTGCTGGTTTATTTCAATGTACCTGAAGTTGCAGTTCTGATGCGAATCAAGAGACATAGAAGTATCACAGCAGCTAAACAATCTGATTTCCTCTTATTCATTCTGCCTCTTAGCTCTTTCATGTACTTTTTTTCCAGAAGTTCATCCACTTGAAAACAGTTCTCACTATTTTGAGATCTGGAGATTTTATTTGTTTGTTTACACTGTAGATCACCTGTCTTATTTTCTAGAGTGACTGGGTAGCTTATAACAGCATGAAAATGTAAATATAAAAGCATTCAAAACATTAAAATTAAAAACAATGAAATAAAGGTTAAAAACCAAGAGAATGGGCAGTACAGAGTGGGCTTTTGTCTCTTACACATCAGCTGCCTCCAGCCTAGTGCATTCTCAATGGGGCCCCAAGCCAACCAATAGAGTCAGATTTAAGGCTCTTCTAGAAGGCCAAAAAGATGGAGGCAGATCCTACCCCCAGTAGCAAGAAATTCCAGAGGTTGGGAGCGTTTCTCCTTGACCATAGCTCAAATTCCTCGGCCAACAAACTTCAAAGATAGCCTCTTCTGCCAGACTAAGTGGGGTAAATCAATCCCATTGGGCAAGACAATCTGGTCCCATGCCATAAAAGGCTTTAAAAGTGATAAACGGTGGGATTCTACTGGTTCAGACCTATAGAACTGGTTGTTATGATTCTGTGCAGTTTGTAGAACTGGCAAATCACTCCACTGGCTGGCCCCGCCCCTCTTTGCTTGCCCTTCCCCTCCTCGCCCAGTCATTCCTTATCACGTATGTACAACATTGCATGCATGCTCAACATCGCTGACTGTGTTCTTCCCTGCTCAGTCACTCCTTAAGATAATTCTTTTTTTTTCCTGATTGGTTTCATTTGGCTTCTAAAGCATTAAGAAATAGATGCAATGACAGAACTGAAATGGCCTAAATTCAGTAATACCAGGGCTCATTGCTAAGAGGTAGGCATGCACAGTTTGTATGTTAGATGGGAAAGACACTTGACTGAAACATTGGGGAACTACTATCAATTCCTAGAAATAAATTATTTATTTGTTAGTGGTGAACTAGCTACAGCATTATTTTTGACTAGATTCTGTTTGATTTTTGCTTGTGATTAACATAATAATCTTTCTTGGACAATTTCAACTTTTTCTTTTTACCTTAGATCAGGGGTATCAAACTCAATTTCATTAAGGGCCACATCAAGGTTGTGTTTGAACTTGAGGGTGGGGGGTGGCCAGGGGGACATGGCCAGCTCAACATCACTTATGGCCACAGTGCTCTGTCAGCAAAAACATATTCTTTTCAACTGCAATGGCCTTCTGCAACCCTCTGCCAGTGAAAAGAGAGCTCCATTTTTGCTGGCAGACACACCAAGGGCTGGTCCTTTGCTGTTTCCACAGCGGCCCCATGGGTCAGATCTAAGTACCCCACAGGCAGGATCAGCCCCCCATGCCTTGAGTTTGACACCCCTGCCTGCCTTAGATGAATTTTCTAATAACCTATATTCAAAAGAGAGAGTGAACTTAAGACTTTTATTTGTGTATCGCAACAGCAGAAGAAACTTCAGTGGAGTTGAAATTCTTAGTCATGCAACCTGAATATTTATTTACCATTTTAGCATTCAATAATCTGTAATAATAATAAACTAAGCAGGAAAAAGTCTCATTCATATCCATCCTGCTGCCAAAACTGGTGTCCTTTTTATAGACCTAGCATACTTATGAAAATTTATAGTCCCTACATATTGTTTTGAAGCCAAATAATGTCGCTCGTCGAGAACAACTATAATATTTTGCATAATTCCTGTTCAAATGAAAAATAGTGGTCTATATATTGATTTCATTTAACTTGTTCTATTTCCATTTTAGAACTCATTAAAATGTAAATGGTAGTGACAGAAAAATAATTCAATTTACCCTTTTATGGAGATTTTTTTAATGGAAATTTGGTGTTTGCTTCAGCAGAGGAAAAAGATAACCCAAGACCCAGTTGATAATCCTTTGCAAGTGGACTTGCAATCCTTTGCAAGTGACTACATATGATAAATTCAGATTAAAAAACCATGAAAGTCAGTACCTGCCATGAAACATAAATATATTTATTTATTTATAGGTAAAATCATCATAAGCTCAGCTCAAAAGGCAGTCTGTCCAAACCAGCAGCATTCTTACTATGAATTGAAATACATTCCTTTGTCCTGCCAAACTATTTGCAATATTGGAAACAAGATTATATGACTACACCTTTCAATAGTGGTGATATAGTGTCTTAGACTTTTGATCACCTGTCTCTCCAAAATACCATTGAGAAGGCAGAAACTTACAGAGGTTTTTCCCTGCACACCAGTAGTGGGATTCAATTTTTTTTTACTACCAGTTCTGTGCCTTGGTGAGAGTGGCAGGGGAAGGATACTATAAAATCTCTAGTCAGAGGTGGTATGCGCTGGTTCTCCGAACTACTCAAAATTTCTGCTACCGGTTCTCCAGAACTGGTCAGAATCTGCTGAATATCACCTCTGGTTTCATGGAGGATTTGTTTTAATCAAATATATTTTTTATTATTTCAAAATGTCAACATTTTAATCTTTTGCTAATCCTTCATAACTCTTGTAGCCCACTTCCCTCCATTGCCTCTTTCATCATTAGATTGTAGGCAACCGAGGAAGCTAAACACTGATTTTGGTAATGGTGATTGGTTCAAATGCATAATTTGTGAAGCTGTATTTGGTATGCCTCAATTATTATGATAAAGATTTCCCCATAAGAACATAGGGTTTGATACTATCAATCAGTAAGATTCATTGGGATTACAACTCCCTAAATTCCTAAACAAAAGTTATGTAGCAATATTATAATTATGTAATAGTGATCTAAATAGAGATAATTCTCAATTTATGACCAAAATTGAGCCCAAAATTTCTGTTGCTAACTGAGATAGCTGTTAAGTGAGCTGCACCCCATTTTATGACCTTTCTTACCACAGTTGTTAAGTGAATCACTGCAGCATTAAGTTAATAACAGTTATTAAGTGAATCTGGCTTCTCCATTGACTTTGTTTGTCAGAAGATCACCAAAAAAAAATGATCATATGGCTTCAGAGCACTGCAACATTCATAAATACGAGCTCGTTGACAAGTGAGTCAATTTTGTGACCATAAGGATGCTGCAATAGTCATAAGTATGAAAAAGTAGTCACCTTTTTTCAGTACTGCTGTAATTTTGAATGGCTAAATGAATAACAGTAAGTCAGAAAATATGTCTTTTGTAATAATGGTCTAAACATCTGGAAATATTATCTGGAGGAATCTAAGTAATATAGTATAAGGAGCCTCTGTGGCGCAGTGGTTAGAGTGCAATACTGCAAGCTACTTCTGCAGCCAGCTGTCTACAATTTCAAATCCCACCAGGCTCAAGGTTGACTCAAGGCCTTCCCTCCTTCTGAGGTGGGTAAAAGGAGGACCCAAATTGTTGGGGGGAAAATGCTGAGTCTGTAAACTACTTAGAGAGGGCTGTAAAGCACTATAAAGCGGTATATAAGTCCAAGTGCTATTGCTATCAGTGGTGCTGATCAAACAGAATATCGTTCTAGATCTATTTGAGACCTTCTATTAAGAAGGTTTCTACCAATTCATTTTGGCTCCTTGAGTTTAACAGATTTAACAGATTAACTGATTAACAGAATTGGAAGGGACCTTTCATGTCATCTAGTCCAACACCCCCTCCCACCCAGGAGACTACACCATTTCTGACAAATGGCAGTCCAGTCTCTCCTTGAAAGCCTCCAGTGATGAAGCTCCTACAACTTTTGAAGGCAAGCTGTTCCATTGGTTGATTGTTCTCACTGTCAGAAAATTCAAAGCGTTCAAAGCAAGATATCTTACAGCTAAGAGAAAAATATGAAAATGAGCAAGTAGTTTGAATATTTTCTATACAATGCAAAGCTAAAATATATGGATACTTTTACTGGTGAGAAAAGGACGCTAAGTGAATCAAGACAGAATTTTAATGGAGTGTACAATTTCTGATCAATTCCCAAAATTGAAAATAGGTTGTTTGGTTGCCTTTTTATTATACCGCAACTTTGACTGCACATTAGAAACAATGTGAAGAAAGAAGTTTCTTCAACTAAGGCATATTTTACTGGTGAGATTTTGTGTTATGGTGTGTGTGGCTGTCTGCTTTATAGGGCAACTGATATCAGTGCTCAATGAGTAGAAGACAAATATATCTGAGTTTGAGCCATTGTGGGGCACAAATGAATAAGCTGCTATTTATGGATTTTGCTAGTAAGTTTCTTTTTTTAAAATTTTTTATTCTAGAAAAAAACATTTATTTGATAAACATTTAAAACGGACAAATATATATATTTATCTGTTTTAAATGTATGTCAAATAAATGTTTTTTTCATATATATATATATGAAAATATATATATATATATGAATATATATATATTCTGCTGAAACGTTGCTACAACTTTAACAGAACTACAATGACGTGGGATAATACCTGAAGGAAGCTAAACAGCACACATGTAAGTACCCGCGAAAGCCTAAAAAAA
>BLBF01000048.1:1532390-1569067 GCA_015471245.1 Laticauda colubrina
TTTTTTTTTTTAATCTTTCCCCAGATATTGAACAACACATTTCTTACATGGTGCCTTTGGAAATATGAATGTTGTTTAGATGTTCCATCCCACATGAAGGCGTGCCAGCCAAGTTGCAGATCAAAACCTTCTAATATTAATAACCTTCTATTTTCTAATTTAACCCAATCCTTAAGCCAGTTTACTGTAGCAGCATCATAATATAATTCAAAATCTGGAAGACCAAATCCTCCTTTTTTCTTGGAATTCTGTCATAATTTATATTTCACTCTGGGTTTTTTCCTCTGCCATATAAATTTAGAAATATACATTTATTTAATTCTACAAAAAAATTCTTTTCCAACTTGATTGGCACTGTCTGAAACAGGAACAACAGTTTTGGCAAAATATTCATTTTTACTATCGAAATACATCCCAATAGCGATAAGTGCAATTTGGCCCAATAATCTAAATCTTTAAGGCCCTGTCACACTGCCCAATGGATGCAAAACGTTAGTAAAAAGGACACAACGGACGAGAAAAATGTTCCATCCATTGTTATCCGCTCTCAAAAGGGGCAAAAATTTGCATAACCAGAGTGGATAACACAGAAAGGAACGGACGCGGGGAGAACGCAGAGCGGATGGAAAGCGGATGAGAGAGGATGGCATATCCGCAGGGCTTCCGGGGGTCCTCAGCAAAGCGGACACGGAACAGATGAAGCGGATGCACAGCGGATGCACAGCGGATGAAGCGGATGCAGAATGGAAGCCGAGCGGATGCACAGCAGAAGCCTAACGGATGCCTAGCGTTAATTGCGCATGCGGGGAGGATGCATTGCATAAGCCCCGCGGATATAAGGGAAGCAGCTCGGAGCAGGTCACCATTCAGAGGAAAGACCTGCTGCCGGACGGATTGACAGCCTTGCCTGCATGCCTGCCTGCAAGCCTTGCTGCCAGCCTCCCTGCCAGCCTTGCTGTCTGCCTGCCTGCCAGCCTTGCTGCCAGCCAGTCTGCCTGTCAGTTTTGGTGCCTGCCTACCTGCAAGCCTTGGTTCATGCCTGCCTGCCAACCTTGGTGCCTGCCTTCCTGCCAGCCTTGGTGCTTGCCTTTCTGCCAGCCTTGGTTCAGGCCTGCCATCCCAGCCTTGGTGCCAGCCTTCCTGCCAGCCTTGGTGCCTGTCAGCCTTGGTGCCTGCCTCCCTGCCAGTCTTCCTGCCAGCCTTGGTTCCTGCCAGCCTCCCTGCCAGCCTCCCTGCCAGCCAGCAATCCCACAACCATAGGGAGGAACAGAAAGCCTCAGCCATCTGCTGCCAGCCCTGGCAAGAGGGACAGGGCCACCATCCGACCCCCTGGCCCTCACTCTGGTTCTGCTGGGGCTTCTGTAGCACGGGCTCGCTCTTCTGCTGCTGGAGCTTCTGCTGCTTCTGCTTCTGGAGGAGCTGATGATGTGGAGGAAGAGACAAGCACTCCAGCACCAGCCACCTCCACAGCACCTGGACCCTTCACCCCTGAGACTGAATGACCAAGAGGAGTGCCAGAGACTCATTTTTGTTTTATAGCTTGTTGTTAATAAAGTCTATCTTTCATTCACACACTTGCTTCATTTCTTTTTTTTAATAAAGTCTTGGTGGAAACTTTTAGAAATGGTTTAAGCCTTTGCATGCTTGTGGGATGGGTTAAGATAGCAGTGGGATGGGCAGGGATACCTTTGGGATGGGTAATAGCTATGGGATAGATAAACCTCCAGTGCAAGCATAATGGGACTGTATGGTCCATCCTCCCAGGTGCCACACCTATGGCCCTTTATTATCAATAATAATGTAATCAATCATCCACACATGTCAACATAAACACAACTCTTTATTAAATGCCCTGTTCATTGTAAGCCCACCCAACATACATGGCCCAATCTCATCAGTGTGATGAGACAAGATGAAGGAAGCATCCATTAATCATCTATCATCCTGTCTTGCCACTCCACTGCTCCAGCTGGGGAGCTGCACCAGTGTCTCAGGAGGTTGCGCTGCTTCTTCCCTTCACGTGAGGCTCTGTTGGGGCCTTGCACTTCCTCAGTGTCTATCAGGTTTTGCCCTTGCCTCCATTCCCCAGGCTCCATGTCCCCATTGCCTTGTTGGAGGTCCATGAGCCTGTTCTGCAAGACTGGGTAGCGGGTGCGCATGAGATTGTACAGGATGCAGCAAGCTTCCATGATCCTCCTCATGGTCTCTGGGCGATGCTGCATGGTGGTGAGAAGTACCTGGAACTTGTTGGCCAGGATGCCAAAGGCGTTCTCCACCACCCACCTTGCCCTGGACAGCCTGTAGTTGAAGATCCTCTCTTCACGGGTGAGGCATTTGGAGGTGTAGGGCTTCATGAGGTAGGTTGTGAGGGAGAAGGCGTCATCCCCCATGATGAAGTAGGGCACATCTTGCATGTCGTTGGGCAGGGGGTCTGCATCTGGGAAGCCCACGATGAGGTTGCATTCCAGCCCCTCCTTGAGGTCACTGGCGTTGTATACCTGGGCATCTGAAGATGAGCCGTTGCCTGAAGCATCGATGTACATGAACTTGTAATCAGCATCGACCATGGTGAAGAGGATGATGCTGAAGAAGCCCTTGTAGTTGAAATAAGTGGACCCCGACTTGGCTGCAGCTTTGCAGGCCACGTGCTTGCCATCTATGGCTCCAACGGTGTGGGGGAAGTTCCACCTCTGATACCACTGCTCTGCAACTTTCTTTCATCCTTCTTCAGTGGTGGGGCACTGGCGGAGCTCCTCCATGTATTCTTCGATGATGGCCTGCACCACTTCTCTGACCACAATGCTGATGGTGTTGTGTGGCACCCTCCACCCGTACTGCATGCTCATGTTGGTGGTCTCTGAGGCAGAGTCAGTGCCACCTTGAGCCCAGGTTCCAGGCTGGGCCGGATGTTGGTGTTTGCCTTGTCAACCTGAGTGTCAGCCGCTGCACAACTTCGTCAACCATGGCTGGAGGCATCCTCATGAAGTTCTGGAATGCCCGAGTGTCTTCGTTCCTGAGCTCCACCATCAGCTTGTTGTACAGTCCGTCCTCTGCTCTTCTGGCGATCCATCTTTGGACCCAGATGCTACTTGACCGCCTCCTTTTCTTCCTGTAGTAGAGTTCACAGAGTCTGAAGATGGCTTCGCACTGTTGCAGAAGGATGGTGGCTGCCAAAAGGACTTTGTTACGATCCATGGTGGACATGACTGGATGCTGTGGAAGAGCAAGAGTCAGATGAAGGCTGCAGAGGTCTGCACTGCAGGGCTGCTGGTCTGAAAGTGAGATCCAGGTGAGTTGCTCCCCCTTTTTATAGGCAGTATAGGTTTTCCCCTAGGTGTCCCTTTGCATCCTCTAGGCATCCTCTAGACATCCTTAATATCCAAGATAGGTCCCCTCTGCGAATGTTTTTTCCATTTTAAATGCTTTGTTTCCATTCTGCATCTGCTAGGCATCTGTTCTGCATCTGTTCCGCATCCGTTCTGCTTCCTCCCTGCGTCCGTTTACCACTGGAGCAGATGGAGTTGTGCGGATGCGCAGTGGATGCCTAGCGGATATACCGGATGTGTAATGGATGCAGAACGGATGCCTAGCGGATGCCTAGCGGATGCAGAATGGACACATCGGATACATTTTCTGCTCAAAAGTTTTGAGCAGCTCAAAACTTTCTGAGCGGATGAAACGTCAATAAAGGGATGCTGGACGGATAGAGAGGAAGCAAAACGGAGGCAGTGAGTACAGAATGGATGCATCGCGTTAATCAATGGATGACAAGTGTTTTTCTCCATTTTACATCCTCTTTCCATCCGTTGGTGCAGTGTGACAGGGGCTTTAACTATTTGTGTCATTAACTTTTCATAGTTATCTTTTTTAATCGACAAACAACTAGCAGCCAACCAGATCCCTAAGTATTTTACTTTATTTACCACCTGTATACCTAATTTATTTGCTAGTTCTTCCTTCTGCTTCTTTGTACAGTTTTTTGTTAACACGTTTGTTTTTTCTTTGTTAATTTTTAACACTGCCACCTTTCCGTATTCTTTTATTTCTCTTAATAGTATAAGGCTCGTTTCTAAGGGTTCTTCTAATATAAATGCCATATCATCGGCGAACGCCTGGAGTTTATATTCCTCTTTTTTTAATTTTTAGTCCTCTAATCTCTTGATTTTGCCTAATTTATAAGTCTTTTCTGCATATATATACAGTAGAGGAGCAAGGGGGCAACCTTTTCTTACTCCCTTATTTATCTTTATGGTATCTGTACTTTCCCCATTTATTAATATTTTTGCGGTTTGCTTGTTATAAATTGTCTTAATAAATCCTATAAAATTTTCACCAAATTTTATGCCTATCAGTTGTTTAATAAAGAAGTTCCAATTCAGGTTGTCAAAAGCCTTCTGAGTGTCTAAAAATATCAATGCCATTGTCTTGGTTGAGTATACTTCATAATATTCGAATATATCAGTAATGATTCTTGTATTTATTTTCCGATGGTAGGGGAAGCCATTCTGATCAGTGTGGACAATTCTACTTAATACTCTCTTTAATCTTTTTGCCAATGTTGTAGCCATTATTTTGTAATCTACATTTAAAAGTGATATTGGTCTATAGTTTTGAATTTTTTGTGGGTCTGACTGTTCTTTATAAATAAGGGTAATATATGCTTCCAACCATGATTTAGGCATGTTAGCATTCTCCAGGGCTTCATTGTACAAGTCCACCCATATCTCCTCTATTGTTTCTTGGAATTCCTTATAGAATTCTGAAGGAATTCCATCTGGGCCAGGGGTTTTATTTGCTTTTTGTGTTCCAATTGCCTTCCTAATTTCTTCTATAGACATTTTATTATTCAAATTTTGTTTCTCTTCATCAGTAATTTCAGGCAAGTTCTTTTCATTCAAATATTGATCAGTGGATTCTTCTGGTATTTCTTCCTGTTTATACAATTTCATAAAAAAAAACTCCTTAGCAATTTCTTTCTTTTCTTGGGTCTGCGTGCATATTTTCTCTTCCTGATCTTGGAGAGCTATGATTGTTCTCTTTTCTTGCTTTTTTTTAATTTTATGGGCAAACCACCTCCCCGGCTTATTTGCGTTTTCAAAATAATTTCATTTTGCTAATTTAATTTTTTGGGCCAAATCTTCCTGTAAAATTAAACTTATTTTATATTTTACCAGATCAATTTATTTCTTAATGTTTGAATTGTTTGGGTCCTTTTGTCTACTTATTTCCAAATCTTTCAGTTTCTCCCTCCATAAGTTTTGTTGCTATCTTTTTTCTTTATTCTTTTTAATACTATAAGCAATAGTTAGACCTCTCACATAGTCTTTGGCTGTATCCCAAAGATTCTGTAGAGAGGTATGTTATTTCAAAAAATAAGATCAATTCTTTCTTTATCATTTCAATATATTCTTTATCTCTTAATATGGTATTGTTAAATGTCCATCTTCCAGCTTTTCTCTTTCCTTCCATTTAATTTGAATGGGATTATGATCAGCCCATAGATCTGGCAAAATCTCGATCCTTTCAGTATTCTCCATTAACCCAGGGTCCATCCATATCTGATCTATTCTGGACCAAGAGTGGTGGGGGTTCGAAAAAAAGTTATATTATTTTTTATTTGGGTTTAATTCTCTCCACACATCTTTCAAGTTAAGTTCTCTTACCATATCATTAAAAGACAAAGAGAGTATTCTCCTTTCCTTTTATTTTTTTGGGGGGGGAAGTTCTATAATCTTTATCTTTGTCTGGGACTGTGTTATAATCTCCTACAATGCATACATTAGCACACTCAAATTCTATTATCTTTTGGTGAAGCCTATTATAAAAGTCTTTTTGGTTTGTATTCGGGGATATATTGTGACTAACAATATATGTTAGATGTTAGAAAAAGATGTGAGATTTTCTGAGATGTGAGAAAAAAATAAATCTTTTTATTTCTATAAGGAGCATTCTCCCTTCTTGATCTTTGTATATTTGTTTATGTTGCAACCAATCCTTTACATATACTACAATACCCTCCTTTTTTTTGTTTGCAAGTATCGTGTACATTTTACCCAAATTTATATTCTTTAAGAGGTTTGCTTGATTGTCTGGAATATGCACTTCTTGGATACAAGTTATGTCAGCATTTTGTTTTTTAAGTTTCTCAAATATCTGTTTTCTTTTTGATGATAAATTTAAACCATTAATATTGACTGTAAATAAAGTAATTTCTCTATCAGTGTCACTGACTATGTGAGGCATTTCTTGTTTCATTTCTTGTTCTAGGCTCTCTTTTTCTTAGTCTTCCTCTTCTTCTCTAAGATTTTGATGTTCAGAGTGTGAATCAGATTATTTTCCTCCAGAGCATTGTTCCTCTTGGCTTCTTGTATTAAAGTTGTCTCTACTTTCTTGTTCTTTCTCAGGCCCCAGGTGTCATTCACAAAATTCCTGTGCTTTTTCAATTGTATCAATTTTGTATTTTTTGTCCTGTCATGAAACTAAAAACCCCTCTGGGATGAGCCACCTAAATGGAATACCATTTCTAATAAGATGAGTTGATAAAAATTGGTAGCCCCTTCTCTGCTCTCTGACTCTCCTAGGTATTTGTTTCAGTGTAACCACTTCATGATCTTTGTATACAATGGTTCATCTTTGGCCTTACTATAGAGCAAGTCTCGACTTATCTTTCTCGCAAATCAAATATGAACCTCTCAGGGTAGTCTATGTCTCCTCGCATAGTGTGTATATACTCTGTAGACCTCATAGACCTCTGCAGATTTCCAGCTGGGCGCTGCATTGATGAGGAGTGGATCGCCGCTCTGAAAGGCTCCGATTTTCACTGTTTGGTGGCTTCCAGAAGCATATTGGACTTCAGAGGGGTAGACAGATGAAAGGGGAAGACCTGGAGATCTCAGGGAGGTGCCGTGATCCCGGAGATTACAAGAGAATCCCCCAAAAAACAGCAGCAGAAGAGGGAGATCATACAGATCGGAACCATAGACGTGGCAGCCCAGCAGCTTAAAGAAGAAGGAAGGAAGCATTGAGTGGAAAACAGCAAATTGAGTAGTGGAAAGGTGAACTTAAAGAAGATTTACAGAATACTGATTTATACCACAAAGGGAAATTGAAAACTGAAACTCCAAATGGCACAGTGCAGCAAAGCGGCAGAAATATCGTAAGGAGTACTAACTAAAGAAACGGCAGTAATTTATGCTGATTAATGGAGCGCTGAAAACGGAGGAGCTGAAGGGTGAGACAACACCATTTACTTTTACTTTGGGAGTTGAAAAGGGGGTTGTATAACTATATTTTTTGGCGATTGACGTTTGAGAACTGTGGGAAGAAAGAGAAAGTGACAGTGACGTGTCCAAGTGAGACAGAGAGAACGGAAGAACAGCTGAGAGTAAAAACTTGAAAAGAGAACAATTGACACTTTAAAAGATTTAAAGAAAGGATTGAGGAAAGAAACCTTATAATTGCAATATTTGTCTGATAATTGTGATAAAGAAAAAAAGGAAGAAATAAGATAACTAAGATTTATGACTGGAACTAGGACTGTGTGGAGAAAAAGAATAAAGGAGCAAGAAGAAGAAGCCAAAACAGAAAGGAGAAATGAAACAGTGGAAGTGACTGTGCAAATTTAAAGAGGACATTTTGAACTCGAACTAAGAACTGTAATAAGGTATTTATCAAAAAAAAAAAAAAGAAGAAGATCCATGGACATCATTCAACTGGTCAATCATAGATATAACTAAATAATATTGGTAAAATATAATCTATCTATCTATCTATCTATCTATCTATCTATCTATCTATATGTTAGAATTTTGAATTAAGAATACTGGTTAATAATTTTTGAATAACTGGACAATTGAAAGTGTGTTGTATAAATATAGAACTCAGACCTTTAAATAATAATCATATAGTAAGAAATTGAGGTATTTTTATTCTGAGGTAAGCATATAATTAAGAACTCTAAGGAAATAGATTAATTGATATTTATATATAAATAAGAATTTAATTACTTTAATGAATTGGCTGCTTTAAATTAATTAATTAAGCATATAAGACTGTTGATTTTGTGAGTAAATAAATCTGTATTTGATTAATATTGAATTCTCTTAAGTAGTATAATAGTTGAATAAGTTCAATAAGAAAAAATAGAAATAAGAGCTGATTGTGATTTTCCATAATATAATTTTGGTAATTAATAATATTATAATATATGTATTAATATTACTATTGACTTGAAAGGGAGAGGAAAATAGTGCTCTACTAGGGATAGTTGATGGTAGATTGGAAAGAGCTGCTACAGATAGTTAAAATGGCGACAACATCAATTACAAATGTAAAATCAGGAAAGAAATCTACAATAACGATGTCTTCACCTATGGGGCAGAGATCTAGAGATGCAGTGCTATTGGCAGAAAAAACTAATTCAGCTCTAAGCCTGTAGACAGTACAGACAACACTCACTATGATGCAGGAAATGATGGCAAAAACCCATGAACTGATAGTGAGGAACCATATGAAACCATAGATATATGGTTTCACATAGTGAGGAAACATATGGAACCATAGATATGAAAACAGAGATGAGAACTGAAATAGGGCAAGTGAAAAATGAAATACAAAATTTGAATAGTAAGATTGGAAAGATGCAGGAAAAAGTGATAAAAAATGAACATAAATTAAATTTAGTAGAGGCAAGAATGGAGGTGGTGGAAAAGAAATTAGAGGATTCAGAACAAAATTGGAAAGTGCTCTACTACGAAATCTGGGATTCGATGGTACACATGGAATTAGAGAAGGCATCATTTCATCTTAGGTTCCAAAATGTGGTGGAAGACAAAAAGGAAGATTTATGTGCAATTATGACAAATCTGATAGCGGTGGCTTTACAGAAACCCAAACTAGAAATTGAAAATGATGTAAACGAGGTCTACAGAGTATATACACACTATGCGAGGATTTTGCTAGTAAGTTTTTATTAGTATTTTTCCATTTATTTTTAGAAACAGGAAATCTAGTTAGGTCCCATATTTTGATCCAGCAGATCTGGGAAACCACTGAGAACTTTTGGAAAAAGTATCATGCAAAATATCAGTGATACAGACCTCAAAAGCTACAATTTTCCTTGTCCTAATGTACTCATCTCCTATTTAATTCCTCTTCCCTTCCCATCCATCATATAAATGAAATGCAGAACAGCCCCGTGCTTCTTGAAGAGGCTATTAGCCTGCTAAAGCAAGTATTTGAGACTTGATTAGATTAAATAAGTAGACACAGACTTTACATTACAATGTACTCTGTATTTAATTTATAGCTCAAATGTCAGAAAATCTGATGAACCATAATCACACTTCAGCATCATCAGCTTCAATATACTTCAGTGTGCTTTTATTGTCATAAAGTTATAAATCCCGGGGCATGTGCACATACAAACATAGACACCAAGTCCATTTTCATAAAGATAGCTTCTAGCATGTTATATTCCTAGATCTTTTTTGTATCGGTATCATGGAATTTTCTGTCATCCATGTTCAAAAGCAATCTGAGAACTTGCACATATAATTAGAGCATAAGTGTTTATCTCCAGGTGTGAACTTGGCTGTGAAGAACATTTATGTTCTTCAACAAGGATTCTACATTCCACTAACACAATTGCTAACAACGCAAAAGGTGATACAGTTCTATGGACTGCTGTTGCCAAATGAAGTGAAGTGATATTCATATGAGACATGGAAATACAGAGTTTGAAGGCACCTTGGAGGTCTTCTAGCCTGCCTTCAAAACAGACAAAAAAATAGCAGCCATCCTTAGAAACCCCAAAGA
This sequence comes from Laticauda colubrina, assembly GCA_015471245.1. Taxonomy (NCBI): domain Eukaryota; kingdom Metazoa; phylum Chordata; class Lepidosauria; order Squamata; family Elapidae; genus Laticauda; species Laticauda colubrina. The sequence goes on from BLBF01000048.1 coordinate 1,542,207, forward strand.
CAAAATTGACCTGGAAAACCAAGGCATATATAAAGTTCCCTGTGCATCATGCCCGGCCACAAACATTGGACAGACCAATAGAAGAATAAGTACCCGCCTGGATGAACACAAAAATGCAGTAAAAAAGCTGGAACACACCTCCTCACTAGTCCAACACATGAAAACCACAGGTCACAGCATCAACTTCAATGGCACTAAAACCCTAGCCACTATAGAAAACCCCAGCCATAGAATCATCAGAGAAGCCATAGAGATTGAAAAAAGACCTGAAAGCATGAATAGAAGAGATGATTCCAGCAGACTGCCAATCATTTGGAAGCCTGCACTCTCAAATAGAAAGATCTCCACACCACAAGCCAGGCAAACACCTGGGCACAAACAGACTCCCTCTGATACCTCCAGCTCAAACACACCCCCACCAGGCACACAAATGAAACCTAGCTTTCTAATAGATGATAGCCGTCCTTTCATGCGAAGCCAAGCTGCACTGAAAGCCTCCAACACAGGAACAGAGTGTTGCCAGCCAATCAAAGCCACAAAACAGACAGAAGAAACCAGAAACACCAATCAAACAAACTCCAAGTCCAATAAACGCAGACCAAGACTCCCAACCAATCAGGATGTTGAAAAAAACATCCTGGCACAACAATAGGCTAGCCTCAAATTTAAAACCAATGACTGTGAGACTCTGACCCACATACAAACTCAATACAGAAGCCTGATGATGGCAGATGAGATTCTGCTGAAACGTTGCCACAACTTTAAAAGCACTACAATGACGTGGGATAATACCCGAAGGAAGATGAACTGCATTCATACACACACACACACACACACACACACACACACACACACACATACATACATGGCATCGCAGAACAAAGAACGCAGTCAGAAAAGAAGAAAATACTTCCTCCCTTTTCTAGCACCTTAAAGCCACAGGACATGAAATTAATTTTATGGGAAGTAAATTAATCTCAAATACTGAACACTTTAACAAGAGAATAATTAGGGAAGCCATCAAAGTAGAGAAACACCCCCATAACATGAATAAATGGGACAATGCCTCCCACCTACCAGACATCTGGAAACTAGCCCTAACCAACAAACGAGTCCCAGCCATGAAAACCAACACCAGACCCAAAACAACACATGACACCACTACCATTCTCCCTCACCAGACTCAAACTCAAACCCATCCCATAGACGAAAGACAAACACCGTCCAGAAACCAGACCACAGCTGCATCACCAGCTGCCACACACCTTGACCCCCAAACCAAGCAAACGGACCCATGCCATGAACACATATCCAGGCCTCAAACTCGGAGCCAAACCAAAACCCGGAACGTCACATCACAGTCACCCGCTCAGGATGATCATCCCAGTCTAACTAGGTGAATGATCATCCCAGTCTAACTAAGAAATAGGTGGTAATAGCAATCCATGTATGTTCAAGTGGAGAGTTGCTTCAACTTAACAATCTCCTAGAAAATATATTTTTCATATTGGAGGAAGTGATAAATGAGTATGTGTAGTTTTATTTCTTCATTAGATTTATATCCTGCTTTTCATAATAATTCAGTGATGGGATTCAAACAACCAGTTCTCTGCCCTAAGGATTTCTTCCAACAACCAAACTGCTCATAAAGTTTACAACTGGTTCTTCCAAAGTGGTGCAAACTGTCTGAATCCCATTGCTGCTTTCTCCCATACAATCCTTCAAGATAGGTGTGTTGTGACAGACGGATTGGTCCAGCATCCCCCAGTGAGATTCCATACATGAATCTCTCTGGTTCTGTTCCCAAAATCTTACCTACTCATTGACATATACACAACAGAAGATATCATGTAAAAACCTTCTCTTAAGCTAGGGCAACTTTTAAATGGAGCCCATCAAGGATTTGATAAGTGTCCTATTCATGCAATTCCAAGAGGAGTTGGCAAGATTTAATACAATACATTCTACTGAACCATGAGTTGTGAAGGCCCAGTTTTAATTTCCTAGAAACTTTCTAAGAGGGAAGCTCTTGATGCTTCATTGATAATTAGTATACCTTCATCCATGACTGCTGCAATGTCTTTTGTTTAGATATTCTTTTTTCTTTATCAATCCAGAGACTTCATGCCTTTTGGTTTCTGTTTTAGCACTGAAGTATGTATCTTTTTATCTAGTAAGAGTGAAGTGATGAAGGGTTCTTCAAATCGATTGCTTCCTGGAATTTCTATATCAGCATAATGACAAAGCCAACCCCTTAGAATTCATGGAACCTACAATTTCTCAGTTTAAAAGGTTCGTGTCCACTGTCAGTATATTGCCCTAGATGGATGTAGGGTTGAAATAAATGTACTCCAATAAGTGAAATCAGTCCTTTAATTCCTTTTGGTGTCAACCTTTCACTTTTTACTCTCTCACAGTAAATTCTATTTCAAATCAAAGCTGCCACCTGCTTAGAGTCACACTTGCATTTAATGTAATTATAGTGAGAATTGCCCCAACATCCTTTTTGAAACTCTGATTACTTGCAAGCTAATACTGAGTGAACAATTTTTCCTTTTGACAAGGAAGAGCTAGTTAGAAACTTCAAGCCTAGCAGGTGAAATTTAGTCCTATTGTTAATTGAACTCATTATCAGATTATCTACAGCACAATTGTAGCAGGATTCCTCCATCCAGATAGTTAGATGCTTATAGGATGGGTGAGAAAAAATGTTGTATTCAGATTTTTATTAGTTTTCTTGTTAGCACTATTGGATAAGCATCTTGAGGGAAAATTGAACTTTGTTATCATCTATGTTAAACAATTCCAGTGAGAATTTTATATATGGCAAAATGGAAAGATATGTCAATTCCACAATGGAAGAATGGATGGGAAAAGGGATAGAATTGGCAGAGATAACAAAATTTATTGTTTTAATTTAGGAAAAAAATGTATCTAGCTTTGTTTCTACTTAGAGGCTGTTTCTAGACTTTGTGCTCAAAAGAGAAAAAAGTGTAATTTTGATTGTTTTGATTATTAGATTAGTTTTCTTTCTTTCATGTTAGTCCACATGAACACTTATTCTCTCATAATCTATTGTCTGTATCAGCTTCCAACCTTTGATATCAACTATGTCAACTTGAACAATCTGTGCCCCTGTAAAAGCTCAGCCAGAACTTTTCCAACCACAGGCTGCGATGTGTCTGAGATAATAACTTAGAAACAAGAGAAAATTAGAGTTATGATACAAAACATAAGAAAAAAATAAGTAGAAGAAAGCTTACTAAAGCTTACTAAGCATGTATTTTACATGCTCTGGTGGCACAGTAGTTAAAATGCACAAATGCAGGCAAACTCTGCCCACAGCCTGGAGTTCAGTCCTGATGGGGCTAAAGTTTGACACAGCCTTCCATCCTTCTAAGGTTGATAAAATGAGGATCTAAATTATTAGGGGCAATATGCAAAAACAATGTTTCTTTACTGTAAATCATCCAGAAAGTGCTGTAAAGCACTATGAAGCAGTGTATAAGCTGAATTGCTATTGCATTTTTCTGTAGGTATTTTTCTGTAGGATTGGATGTCTGTGGAGTTTCTCAGTCATCCAGGTCATGGTTCGCCCAAAGGTGCTTTTTCAAGAGGCTGTTTGACTTTCTGGTTTTTATTTGAATTAGTGCCTATAAAATCATTTATGAAATCATTTAAGTCCATTTGCCTCTTGAAAAAGCACCTTTATAAGATTGAATATTTATTATCTTACAGTAATAAGATATTTTGTTGTTGTTATTATTGTTGTTCAACAGCAGAGAATTCAGGATGGGTTCATACCCTGCTTCCCAGGATCTCACATCGATTGCAGGAGCGTTGTAACACCCAGTTTGGCACATGGCTGGATGCCACAGATCACCGCCTCTCCACACAATCAGAAACACCACATGGTAAGTCTTTGGAATGAGCTTCCGTTATATGGAAAATGGACTAACCTCCTGGTTGTAATTTATTAGTGGTTAACATAAAAAATAGGTCTCTCTTTTAAAAAAAATATACAAATTTTTCACTTTATAAAATTACAATGTAATCTTCATATGAAAATGACTCAAATTATGGAGTGTATATACAATTATCTTTGGAATGATTTCTCTTTTTTAGTCAGGTTTTTCTGCAGTTTCTTAAAACAACAGAAGAATCAGTGCAAATTTTCTCAACAAAAAGTGTTGCTAAATTATTATTTCTACCTGCAGTTGAAGGTAAGATACCTTGTAGAAGAGAAAAATGTCTGGGGCACTTCTACATTGTAAATCTTGTATGATAATATCTCAATGCTCATCATTAATTGGTTCCAGGAAGCACAATGAGTAGCAAAAATGATAAGTACCAAACAATTTTTCCCCCTAAGGAATAATGTAGTAAATCAGAAGACAGACAATATGAACAAGTTCTAGCTTATGTATGGAGTACCAAGCAAACAATGAGTACCAGGACAAAATGTTCACATCAAAATGTGTTAAGTACCAAATTCGATGAGTTTCAAAGCAGTTGAGTACCAGGTGACAGGAAAAAGTGAATGGTCTTCAAAATTTAATATTGAAAGAAAAATTTGAAATTGAATCTGTTGTGTAGTGGAAGCTTACTGAGTGGAGAAACAAGCACGACAAAGAAACTGCATGGATAGGAATGAGAAAACGGTAGTACAAAGGCAGTTTGTAAGATAGACTCTGGGTGTCTATTAGCTGGGTCTTCAGAGTGGGAAAAGGAAGAATACAAGCTGTAAAAACTTAAGAGTTTTTAAAACTTAAGCAAGAGAAGATGGCTAGCCAGGGAAAGATAACTGAATCAAGTAACAGGAAAGGCAAACTGAACTGAAAAACAGGAAATAACCTATTGTTCTAAGGAGCCATAAAATATCCCTAAAACTCAAAACTGAGCATGCCTAATAGTTGATTAATATTAACTGATACATCTTGCATAAATTATCACCTAATTTCAATGTACCTGTGATGTATGATTTAGTATGTAGCAGGAAATATGTAGGAGGTGATCGGAAAGAGTGTAACCTCACTGTAAGTCATGAGATTGCTGTATTTTGACAAAATGGAGTCATCTTTGGAGTTTTTCTCTTCAGATTTCAAAGATAGAAGTAGTGTTGTATATGAACAAAGAAAATATGCTGTAAAGTCTAGTAAAGACTCTTGAACAGTGTTTCTTAACCATGTCAACTTTAAAGTGTGTTTCAGTTCCCAGAATTCCCCAACCAGCATTCTGGGAGTTGAAGTGCACACATCATAAAAATGGTCAAAATTGAGAAATACTGTTTGACAAAATGTATCTTTCATACTAACTGGGATGGGTAACTTTTGATGGCCAGAGACAATAGGACATTCTGTGGGGAATAAGATGCTTTAGTGGAGAATCATGGGCATGTGAAGATGGGTCATTCATACAGCTAGACTGATTATTCCTGAATTTTAGGAGAGATAATGTGCATTTTTTACAAGGTTAAGTTCATTTTAGAGATTATCTTATAGTTTTTATGAATCTCGCACTTCAAAATTTTGGTGGGGGTGGGATTCCACTGATGCATCATGGGTAGTAACTGCAGCTTGACAGAAATGGACATGTTTCCTTCAAAAGTAATCCTTGGCTTCTTTGGTGTTTTAAACAAGATCAAGCAAGGGGTGGGAAAATTATTTTTATTTCTCAATAAAAAGAACTCAGGGGAGCCAGTCTGTTGGCAATACTGGTTTAAATGGAAAATCTGATCTGTTAGAAGGCAGCTCTTCACATATGGCCTCGAGTAGATTTGAATCGGCCATTGCTTAAGAAAGTTCCTAGACAAACCATGAACTGTGAAATTGTGAGTTCTAAATCTCATCACGTAAGAGGTTATTTTCTACACTTTGTAAAAGAAATTGGGAAGGACAATCAGGCCCCAAAGATCTTATTGCTACTTCTGGAGGATTAGACATTCCCCTTTTTTCTCTTATTATGTGGACTGGCTGCAAGACTTTGGCATAATGAGCTTTTTCCTGCATCAGGTTTGCCAAATTCATTCTGTTTTTTTGATATATGAGGATGGAAAACATTAAGGAAATTATACACATAAGCATGGTGTTTGGCATGGGCTGTTTCTTTCCCCACAATTGATTTGCTACGGTTTCTTGTAATTTATTCATACAGGGAAACAATGATGGATGGTGTCAATTATTCTTCTTTTTCCCTTTTGACTTAAATAATAATTGCCAATATCTCAGAACTGTATGGAAACACATAAGAGGGGATAGACAATATACATAGAGAGTTGCAAATGTTTGCTGATAGCATTTTTCTTCCTCCTTTTTCAAAGGAGGGTAGTTTTGAAAGGAGGGGAGTTCAGAATCAGCTCAAACTCCTTGATTAAGAGTTCCAGAAAATGTTTGCTCTTTGCAAAATATGTAGATTTGTATTTTTCTTGATCCCATTTTTCTCCGAAGCTTAATTCCAATGTTGGGAACTAAAGATAAGGAAAAGAGGAAAGAAGGAAATAAAACAATGGGAAGACTTCCAAAAATTCAGCCTGAATCAAAATGCATTCAGACCTGATACATCATCTCAATGCATCTTTGGGATTAATGTTCCTTATCAAGGTATTCCTTGAGTGAAGAGAGCGGGAAATCTTTGTTTTGAAACTGGGAATCTATTATTAAGTAACTCAGTCATAAGGTACAATGTCACATGACTGGACCAACCTATGACAGTCTCGGTCACTGCTGTTAGGTAAATCTTGCAAAGTTGCAGCACCTTCTCTCTTCACTCAAGGAATACCTTGGTAAGGAACATTTATCCTAAAGATGCATTGAGATGATGTATCAGGTCACATGATCAACATTTCCACCTCCTGACAGCTTCTTCATTGGCTTTGCTTGGCAGAACTGTAATTTTGATCCGGTTGCCAAGTGCCTAATGATCATGAGACCATTAGGAGGGAGAAGTGCTTCAACAGTGGCAGCTGTATGGACCCATTGTAAATCCTCCTCATTCAGCATCATTGTAATGGTCACTAAATGAGTGGACATTAAGCACAAAATACTTGTATTTTGGATTTTCTTTTGTGGGTTCTTCTCAGATCTTTGGGATATGTTCTTTTCGACCACTGGGTGATAGTTTAGTGAGGTTTAATTGGTGAAGGAGACCTTCACCTCCATACCATTATAAAACTAGGAAAGAAAGATAATAGAAAGGAAAGAAAGGAAATAGGAAGAGGAGGACTTGAGTGTGAAAATTCTTATCAACATGAATATTCCATTCCTCAGTGGGAAAAATATGTAGTACAGGGTTTTTTACTCCTTTTCCTATTGGAAACTGCTGGTTGGAAAGGGAGTAGTTGGTTTTCTATTTATCTCTGTCTAAACTTCCGTTTTGCTACAGAGGATTGAAAGACCCTCCACCACAGACTGGTGTTCTTGCTGGATAAGAAATCTTTGCTTAAAACTTATTGCTTGGTCCAGGGTCTCCTAATTGTAAGCTACAATTTCAGAACAAGAGAATGCAGGCAAAATAATGAATCTATAATGAATTATCCATTCCTTTTGTACTGGCTTATACTATTTCTGGGTACATTTCTCTGCATCCACAGTCAGCAGGCAATTGTGGCCTGGTGGTTTGGGGCTAAGAGAATGAAAAATCATACATTAAAATTATCGTGGGATGTTTTTATGGGGAAAAAACTTTGTGTGTTACTGAGATATCAAGAAAACAAGCAGAAATTTTGTCTCTGGGGAAGGCATTCCTCAACTGAGGCCCACAATAGAAAATGGGTTTTTTTTTAGAAATTATCATCTACCTTATCTCTGATGGTAGAACATGAATAGTGTCCATGTTATTCCCTGGATACCCAGGGAATGAGATAATCCTTCAAAGATAACCTTCTTTATGGTTATTCCTTCATTTACACAGTTATGGGCACAGGCATGAACATTTAGAGTGAGGCTGCATTTTGTAATAGGGAAATTGGTTAGAGAAGTTGATAAATCCAGAATTCTACCAAAGATTGTCTTTTCCAAATGTGATTGGCTTGATCTGGGAATGAATTTGGGAGGCAGAAGGAAGTGACAAAGGCTAGATGACCATCATGCAAAAGGTTTCTCAGCCCACCAAAAAAAAGGGTGTATGGGAAATATTTCAGAAGGTACTTTCCCTAGTTTTCTGAAACCAAACATAAAGGAGGAGTAAAATGTTTTCAGACTTGCAAGATTTTTACAATGAATGTAGTATTAATGTTCATGATTTGTTCTTCTTGTGTAAAGTGTAGACCACCCCAAAGGGTTGAAATTTACCTGCAGTCATTTGATCTATAGACATTTTTGTCTATATGATCCTTCCCTTTTGAGTTAACTTTGAACTGTCTTTTCTCATTGTGGCTGTCTTTGAGAGTCCTTTAATTTGTTTGTAGCCTTAGATGAAGATTAAATTATTGTTTGTTGGAGTCATTGCAAACCTTCATAGCAAGAAAGCTGACTTGATCCTGTCCTGGGAATGTTTTCTCTTTTCCATTTTTTTTTCTTGTTAGGATTGGCAACATTAACAATCCATCTAGCCATTGAAGCATTTTCATTTGGCAGCCCGAGCAATGTCAATTGAGAATGAAGGAAAAATTTAAAACTTTTTTTTGCCTGAAGCAATGGCACATGGACACCAAAGACAGATCACCTGTTAGGTTAATGTAGGGAGAAGAAAACAGCTATTGAAAAATAGCTTTGGAATCAGCTTTCTGTGCACACTGTGTATATTCTGTCATTTAAGGAAAAACAGAAGAGAAGGAAGCTTTTATGCTTATGTAGTGACAACTAGAAGCAGAAGTGCATAAGTACTCTCACCCACTTTCTTCCTCTTTCCTTCATTGTCACAAACAGCATAACTATAAATGACTTATCCGTGGTCATTTGCAGGTGGTGATTCTATGAATGAACTGGTATAACACAATTCAGTAGAAGGGGGCTGCTTATATTATGTTGATCCTGAGAAGCATGGTTGTTGAGCAGAGTAGAAATTGACATCACTGTCATCATCATGCAAACAAAATTAAGTAAAATCCCAAAGTTCTTTTTTTTTTTAATAAAAAAACCTGTCTTTCCAACTATCCATTGCTTTTCTTTTAGATTGAGTCCTATCATGTCACCATATCACTATTCAACCATACACACATTAATAAGTGTACTAATCTATCATGAAAAGCAAAACTAGAAAGACTCATGTTACATTTCTGAAGCTTATTACATGCCTTTGGGACAACCACTAGCTCCCAGCTGCCTATCTCCAGAATAAAACATTGGGTGGAGAATATGTTTCCCATGAAATGAAGTGAATTGTTCATTTTCATCTCTTGCTGTTATTCTGCTACAAGGATTAATATACTCACCTGTGGCAAAACCTCGATGACCCATTAGATAGTTGCTCTGATGAATTGATATAATTGCTTAAGAAGTAAATACAGTACTTCTTATATAATAATTTATTCTAGTGTTCTGAGGCCCTCTGACATCATAGTTATATCATGATTACTTTCCCCAAGTTATTTTTGAAAGTAAAGTCTCTTTCAAGGAGATCTTATAAGCTACATTCAGTACATTTCTTGACAATGAGACAAAAATAGTTTTCTGCTACTTTCTTGCATGTTTTTCAAGAGCTTATATACCTATTATTTCCTGGCTAATTCCAGTCTTGGTATTAAACTGGCTCTGATCCTGTTTACCTTGTGTGAGGTTAGCCAAGATCAGTTACATACCACCATCTAAATGGCTTTTCACCAACTAGAACAAAAGTGTCAAACTCAAGGCCCGTGGGCTGGATCTGGTCCACAGGATGCTTAGATCTGGCTCACAAGGCCCTGGAAACAGCAAAGGACCAGCCCATGATGCCTCTGTCAGCAAAACTGGATCTCAGGAGGGCAGAGGACAGCTTCTTGAGCTGTGTTTTCACTGGCAGATGGTTGTGGAAACCTGTTGCAGCCTAAAACAGAGCTCAGGAGGGCCATGGGTGGCCCTCCTGAGCTCCATTTTCACTAGCACAGGTTTCAGGAAGCCATTACAATTGAAAACAGAGCTCGGGAGCCATTTTTGCTGGCAGAGCGCTCGGGCCACCATTGGCGTGGGCCATCTCAACATGAGTGGCATCAAGCTTGCCACACCCATCCTGGCCACATCCAACCCAACCCTCCAAGGTCAAACACAACCTTGTTGCAGTCCCCAATGAAATCGAGTTTGACACTCTTCAACTAGAATAATGTTTAATATCTCTAGGAAGTGCACTGTAGTTCATAAATACTAATGTCATAATTTATTTGTCTTTAAAAGATACAACAGTCAATCCATTCTGATGTAATGCAGCTGTTTCTCCTGGAAATGGTTCCTTCATTGATATGGCTTTAACTAACAGTGAGATCAGTAAGCAATATCTGCTTGACTTTGCAGAATTGGGCAGGATCCCAATTTTTGCATTCTGTTAACTGTAATGGATATATGACAAGAGGGTTGGATCTGTTTGGTGATCAGGAGTGAGAACTATCTGATCTGTGTGATGTTGCTTTAAGATGCATTAAGCAATTGTATCACTGCACTTCACTTCCTGCAAAGAGCATTGCCAATGCAAGTGGACTTTCTCTTCTCTCTTGAGAGAGATAATCTTGCCTTTAAATTATTATGCTTCTTTTTTTTTTTTTTTGCCTTTGCTCCAGTCTGCTGCTGGTGCTAATGTTTAGTGACAGTTACTCAGTGCTAATGATCACCTTTGGGGATTTTTCAGAGTGTTTGCTTCTTGCTGGTCACTAGTGAAATGTAATCAATAAATCTGCCAGACAAGCTTTTCATGTTGTCTTTCCCCTTGGAATGGAACAAACACTAGTATAGCTGAATTGTGACCAAGCCCCTTTAATAGCCAAGGGACCCCTTTCCCCATGGGAATTTGGCTAGTCCAATTGATCTAGGCAGCTGGCTGGTAAATCTGAAATTAATCAAAGACAAAACAAGGAACATTACTTACCCCAAATAAGGAATCTTGCTGTGTAGATGCCTTCCTTCAAATGATAGCAAAAGAAGGAAATAAACAAGGGAGTCAATTAAAAAAAAAAAAAACACCTTTGCTTTTCACATGCTTGCTATCATCTATTTTATAGATAGTGTCAGAACCAGTGTTATTTCTCAATGTATTAATGTTTATGTTAATAAATGCAAGTGTGCTGTATACTATATTAATATCAGTCTGTAAGATAATTTGCTTTATTTAGTTAATATATTTAGCTGTTAAATGTATGCCTACTTTTTCATTTGTTTAAACACTTGTCAGACAAAAGGAACCAAAAACAACTTAATGAGCTGATCTGAGTGGTATCTTTATTGTTGCTCACCCATAGACAGGAATCTCATCTAAAACTAGATAAATACTCCTAAGTTTTAGAAGGGATTTCCCTTTGGCCAATTTCTCCTTACAAGTGATATAAAAACAATCCACCATTTCATTCCTCCCATCAAGAAACCCCAGATTATACCATACTCAAGGCAAATATAGTCAATACAATTTTCATTGCAGGTTTCTCTTAGGCCAATCTTCCAGAATTGGAATTATATTTCACAGAGTAAGATGGAGTTCTCAGATCTTATTGGGAACCACACAAGAGCTTAATTAAAAAATCACTTGGTTTAGATGTTCTTGTGTACAATTGTGCTCAAATGTTGCTGAAGTTCAGACTTCCAGGAACTTTGGCTGGTATGGGCCATCTTGAGAGAGAGTTAATTCAGAAATATCTGAGATGTGACAGATTCCCCACCCTTGTGTTAAAGAAAATATAGTTACTGGATTTGGAAATTGAGGTTTTGCCATAATAGAAAATACTCATCAAAGTGTCCTAGCGCTACAAGTCTTTTCAGAGTAGACATGTGTACTTCTCTCTCTCTCTCTCTCACTCTCTCTCTCTCTGTGTGTGTGTGTGTGTGTGTGTTCGTTTGTTTTTCAGTGAGTGAGTGCGTAATCATTGCATGTCTTTTCTAGTGCATGTCTTTTTAGTTGTTTCAATCTGCTATGTTCATACTAATTCAGCTGTCACACTCAGCTCACTTTCAGTTGTTATGTATAACACTGACATAACACATGGTTTGAAAGAATTTCTTCATGCCAGCAGAAACGTCCAAAAATGGTTAGATGAAAACATTGCTTTCCCTCATCTATCATTGCCAGCTATCATCTAGCACATGTTGATATTGAATTCTGCTTCACAATGGGATTGCGGGGTGTAAAGTAAGACTCCCCACTTGATTAAAATGACATCTGGGGGGTGTCTTGAAAAGAGCAAAGTACTCCCCAACTCTGGCTGTAGAAACGTGTCTTAGTTTCATTCAGGTAAGTTGATTGAAATACATTTTTTAATGAGGGCTTTGTTAGGTTAGAAGTGTGTCAGAATGAAGATATAAGAATGTCGCTGGAGTTGTTTAGGGAATATATCCTTTAAAAACATTTTCATGGTGCCCTATACCCACAATCTAAGAAAAGGATAGCATTTGTGGGACTCAACACAGGCATTCCTTCCTGTGAACATATTGTCTTCAATTGCTCCCCAAGAGTTTTGAAGCTGTCCCAGCTCAGTTGTGATCTTTTCCAGAAATTATGGCATCCTTTTGGATAGCTTGGTCACTGTTTTGGAGTAAGTAAATATTATGTATGTTCTTCATGTTTTGCACAATATACTAATTGAAAAGAAAGCAATATTTTCTTGTTTTTTATTTCAATAGCTACCACGTTTTTGTCACTTTTTTGCATCAGACTGCTGTATCTGCTGATATTTATTTTTTAATTAATGGTTAGAGTAACCATTCCTTTGAGTTACCTGCTATGGGGTAATGAACTAAGACAGATGCCAAACTTTTTCTCATAAATTATTCTTCCATATATGACATAAAAAGGTTATTCACTTTGGGATTTATAATCAAAAGCTGAATATAGTGAATATTGCTACTATTAAACTTACATTGAGACATACACATAAATAGTACTTATACTTGTATACTGCTTTACAGTGTTTTATAGCACTTCCTAAGCAGTTTACAGAGTCAGCATATTGCCCCCAACAATCTGGATCCTCATTTTACCGACCTTGGAAGGATGGAAGGCTAAGTCAACCTTGACCAGGTGAGATTCAAACTGCTTGCAGCCAGCAGCCAGCAGAAGCAGCCTGCAATATTGCATTTTAACCACTGCATCACCATGGAATAAACTAAGAAAAGCAATACAATGCTTTGACTTTCAACAGCAACCTGGGATGTTTGTGCTAGAATTTCTTGGTATTGCTATGGAAATATCTAAAGGCCCTGTCACACTGGCCAACGGATGCAAAACGTTTGTAAAAAGGACATAGCGGACGAGAAAAATGTTCCATCCGTTGTTATCCGCTCTCAAAAGGGGCAAAAATTTGCATAACCAGAGCGGACAACACAGAAAGGAACAGACGCAGGGAGGACGCAGGGCGGATGGAAAGCAGATGCTCCACAGAAGCCTACCGGATGGAAGCGGATGGGAGCAGATGGCACATCCGCAAGGCTTCCGGGGGAGCGCAGCAAAGCGGACGCGGAACGGATACAGCGGATGCAGAGCGGACACCGAGTGGATGAAGTGGATGCATAGCGGATGCCTAGCGAATGCCTAGCGGATGCCTAGCGTTCACTGCGCATGCAGGGAGGATGCATTGCATCAGCCCCGCAGATATAAAGGGAAGCAGCTCCCAAGCAGGTCAACATTCAGAGGAAAGACCTGCTTCCAGACACATCGCCTGCCTGCCTGCCAGCCTGCCTGCCAGCCAGCAATCCCACAACCATGGGGAAGAAGAGAAAGCCTCAGCCATCTGCTGCCAGGCCTGGCAAGAGGGACAGGGCCACCCTCCCACCCCCTAGCCCTCACTCTGCTTCTGCTGGGGCTTCTGCAGCATGGGCTCGCTCTCCTGGGGCTGGGGCTTCTGCTGCTTCTGCTTCTGGAGGAGCTGATGCTGCTGCTTCTGGTGGTGGTGCTTCTGCTGGTGCTTACTCTGCTGAAGCTGCTCCTGGTGCTGATGCTTCTGCTGGTGCTTACTCTGCTGCTGCTGATCCTGGTCCTGCTGGTTCTGCTGGTGTTGCTGGTCCTGCTTTTACTGCTGCTGCTGCTGCTGGTGGTGGTGGTGTGGAGGAGCAGCCCCTACAACCTGGAAGCCCCTCTGATGAGGGCCCATGTGGTCCTGCGAAGGGGAGGAAGAGGCAGATGCAAGAACAGGAGAGGAGGCAATACAACATCGAAGAGGAACATGAGGATGAGGTGCTGAAGTGGCTGAGAGAGAATGAATATCTATGGCAGAAGGGACATAGGCTCTATAGGGACACCAAAAGGAAGCAGGTTGCTTGGAGAGAGAAGGCGGAGAGCCTGGGCTACATTTCGGAGGTGCTCCTTGGCTGGTGGAAGCACATGCACACCTGGTATGGGAAGCTGCACCTCAAGAAATCTGGCCAGGCCACGGTCAAACTGATGGACAGAGAGAACTACATCATGGCCAAGTGCAGCTTCCTGGAGGGAAGATGGAGGAGCAGCCCCTCTCACTACCCTCTCTCTCAGGCAGCCTGCTGAGAGCCAGTCCTCTTCTGGCAGAGAGTCAGATCCTGTCTCCAGGCAGGTGTCTCTGGAGCATGCCACGACGGAGAACCCCCCGACAGCTATACTTACCATGGCGGAGCGCATGGAGGACCTTCTGACGCAGTGGGAAAAAGGAGACGGCACTTCCACCACAGTCCAACCCACATCCACCCCCAGCTCCACCTCCACAGAAAGGCAGAAAGCCAGACAGGAGGGACAGAGCCACACTGTCCTGCTGGAGATAAGAGACACCATCAGGAGCAGCGTAGATCTCCTCTCTCAGCTGGTACACACCGACTCCTCATCCTCCAACCGCAAGCCCTTCCTCACCTATGTGAACCAGACCCTCATGGACATGGCAGAACCCCAGTACCAAGTGGTGAATGACAGGATCACCGATCTGCTTCACAACCCTCCAGATCCAGATGAACCTGCTCCCACCCAGTCCAGGCATGCTCCTCCACCCCAGGTGATGTCACTCCCATTCCAAGGCTTTCCACAGGCTCTCACCTACCAAGGCTACGGCTACCAGGAGGTCCAGCAGCACAGGTTCATCAGACGCAACTGTTGCCACCGGTTCAACTGATGCCACCGATGCCACCCATGCCACTGCTGCCACCGATGCCACTGATGCTACCCACGCCACCGATGCCACCGACGCCAGTCCTCACCCAGCTGCAGACCAGACAGCCCCACTACACTACTCCTTCCTCCACCCCACAGCCAAGCCCGGCCTCAGTACATCTGTCATCGGTACTGGGGCTGACACCCCATGGCATGGAGAAGGAGCTCTCAATATCATGGGGCTGAGCCAGCTGTCTGAGAGCTTCCTCAACACACCGTCCCCTGTTGTCCGCTCGGGGCCAGGCACCCCAGTGCCATTTCAGACCAGCACTCCAGCAGCAGCCACCTCCACAGCACCTGGACCCTTCACCCCTGAGACTGGTCACACCTCCGAGTGACCGAGGAGAGTGCCAGAGACTGGGTGGCTACCTGTTGACTTTATTTGTACACTTGACTTGGGTCATTTTTCTTTTACAGCTTGTTATTAATAAAGATTATCTTTGCTTCACACACTTGCTTCATTTATTTTTTTCAATAAAGTCTTGGTGGAAACTTTTCGAAATGGTTTAAGCCTTTGCATGCTTGTGGGATGGGTTAAGATAGCAGTGGGATGGGCAGGGATACCTTTGGAATGGGTAATAGCTGTGGGATGGGCAGGGATACCTTTGGGATGGGTAATAGCTGTGGGATGGGCAGGGTATACCTATGGGATGGGTAATAGCTGTGGGATGGGCAGGGATACCTTTGGGATAGGTTAAGATAGCTGTGAGATGGGCAGGGATAACTTTGGGATGGGTTAAGATAGCTGTGGGATGGGCAGGGATACCTTTGGGATGGGTTAAGATAGCTGTGGGATAGATAAATCTCCAGTGCAAGGATAGTGGGACTGTATGGTCCTCCCTCCCAGGTGCCACACCTATGGCCCTTCATTATCAATAATAATGTAAGCATTGATCCACACATGTCAACATAAACACAACTCTTTATTAAATGCCCTGTTCATTGTAGGCCCACCCAACTTACATGGCCCAATCTCATCAGTGTGATGAGACAGGCTGAAGGAAGCATACATTAATCATCTATCATCCTGTCTTACCACTCCACTGCTCCAGCTGGGGAGTTGCACCAGTGTTTCAGAAGGTTGCGCTGCTTCTTCCCTTCACATGAGGCTCTGCTGGGGCCTTGCACATCCTCAGTGTCTATCAGATTTCACCCTTGCCTCCATTCCCCAGGCTCCATGTCCCCATTGCCTTGTTGGAGGTCCATGAGCCTGTTCTGCAAGACTGGGTAGCGGGTGCGCATGAGATTGTGCAGGATGCAACAAGCTTCCACAATCCTCCTCACGGTCTCTGGACGATGCTGCATGGTGGTGATAAGTAGCTGGAACTGTTGGCCAGGATGCCAAAGGCGTTCTCCACCACCTGCCTTGCCCTGGACAGCCTGTAGTTGAAGATCCTCTCTTCATGGGTGAGGAGTCTGGACGTGTATGGCTTCATGAGGTAGGTTGTGAGGGAGAAGGCGTCATCCCCCACGATGAATTTGGGCACATCTTGCATGTTGTTGGGCAGGGGGTCTGGATCTGGGAAGCCCATGATGAGGTTGCATTCAAGCCCCTCCTTGAGGTCACTGGCGTTGTATACCTGGGCATCTGAAGCTGACCTGTTGCCTGAAGCATCGATGTACATGAACTTGTAGTCAGCATCGACCATGGCGAAGAGGATGATACTGTAGAAGACTTGTAGTTGAAATAAGTGGACCCTGAGTTGGCTGGACCTTTGCAGGCCACGTGCTTGCCATCTACCATGCAGCATCACCCACAGACTGTGAGGAGCATCGTGGAAGCTTGCTGCATCCTGAACAATCTCATGCGCACCCGCTACCCACTGTTGCAGAACAGACTTGTGGACTGTCAACAAGGAAATGGGGACATGGAGCCTGGTGAATGGAGGCAAGGACGAAACCTGATAGACACTGTGGATGTACAAGGCCCCAACAGAGATTCACGTGAAGGGAAGAAGCAGCACGACCTACTGAGACACTGGTGCAACTCCCCAGCTGGATCAGTGGATTGGCAAGACAGGATGATAGATGGTTAATGGATGCTTCCTTGAAGTTGTCATATAACACTGATGAGATTGTGCCATGTATGTTGAGTGGCCCTACAATGAATAGGGCATTTATAAAGAGCTTTGTTTATTTTGAAATGTGTTGATCAATGAATAAATTGTTATTGATAGAAAAGGTCCATATGTGTGGCAGTTGGGATGGTGGACCATAAAGTCCCACTATGCTTGTACTGGAGGTTTATCTATCCCACAACTATCCTTATCTCTCCCACAAGCATGCAAAGGCTTAACCATTTTTTCAAAGTTTTCACCAACACTTTATTAAGTAAAAAAAATGAAACAAGTGTGTTAAGCAAAGATAACCTTTATTAATAACTGCTTTAAGTAAACTGTATGACTTTATTAAAAAAGCAAAATGAACCAATGAAAGTGTCTTAAGCAAAGATAAAGTGAACAAGTAACAACTCAGTCTCTGGCACTATTCTCATTCACTCTGAGTCATGTCCATGGTCTCAGCTGTTAAACGGCCAGGGACTGTGGCAGTGGCTGTGGCTTTAGTGCTGGTCTGAGGTGCCATTGGGGTGCTTGGCCCTGAGAGTACAAGGGGGATGGTGTGTTCAGGAAGCTCTCAGAGAGCTGACTCAGTCCTGTGAGGTTGAGAGGTCCTTCATCAAGTACCTGGGATGTCAGGCACAAGACTGATGACAGATTGTCCGCTGGCGGGCTTGGCTGTGGGGTGGAGGAAGGAGGAGTGTAGTGGGGCTGTCTGGTCTGCAGCTGGGTGAGGTGTGGCATCTGTGGCGTGCGATGAACCTGGGCCTGGACTGCCTCTCTGCCTGCATCTTGTGGAGCTGGGGGTGGGAATGGGAGTGCATTGGTCTCTGGTGGCTGCCACTTCTTCATCCATTTGTGACAGCAGGGCGTCATCCTCCAAGTCCTCCAGCATGGGGAGTGCAGCTGTCGGGGTGGTCTCTACCGTGGGGTCCTCTGAAGACACCTGCCTGGACAGGCTCGCTGGCTTCTGGCTGGAAGAGGACTGGCTGTCCGTGGGCTGTCTGAGGGAGAGGGGTTTCAGAGGGACTCCTCCTCGTTGGCGGACCTCACCCTCCAGGAAACTGCACTTGGCCATGACATACATCTCCCGGTCAGTGAGCTTGACAGCGGCCTGCCCGGATTTTTTGAGGTGTAACTTGCCATACCAGGTGTGCAAGTGCTTTCACCATCCCAGGAGTACTTCTGCGGTTTAGCCCAGGCTCTCTGCCTTGTCTCTCCAAGCTGCCTGTTTCTTCTTGGTGTCGGGATAGAGTCTGTGGCCCTTTCTCCACAGGTACTCATTCTCCCTCAGCCATTCCAGCACCTCCTCCTCATGCTCCTCGGAAACGGTGTATTGTTTCCTCTCTCCCTTCTCCTTCCCTTGCCTCTTCCTCCCTCTGGCAGGGCCTTCAGCAGCAGGGCCTTCAGGAGCTTGAGCATCAGGGCTTTGAAGGCCTTGAGGTTGGTCCACCACAGCAGCAGCAGTTGCAGAAGCAGTAGCAGCAGCAGCAGCAGCAGCACCAGCAGCAGCAGCAGGAGAAGCACCAGCAGCAGCAACACCAGCAACACCACCAGCAGCAGCAGCAGGAGAAGCACCAGCAGCTTCAGAGTCAGTGCCAGGGGGTGGGATGGTGGTTCTGTCCTTCTTGCCAGGGCTGGCACGAGTAGGCACAGGCTTTCTCTTCTTCCTTGACTGATGAACCATGGTGTTCTTTGAAGATGTATGTGGCAGCACGTCTTTCCTCTGAATGCTGACTGCGTGCGAGCTGCATCCTTTTATATCGGCAGAGCAGACGCAATTCATACTCCCCACATTCGCAGTGAATGCTTTGCATCCGCTTTGCTTCCTATAGGCGTCCGTGATGCATCCGCGTCATCTGCTATGCATCCGCTCCTTCCGCTATGATCCGCTTCGCTATTCTCCCCCGGAACCCTTGCGGATGTGTCATCTGCTTCCATCCGCTGTCATCCGCTAGGCTTCCTACGAACATCCGTTTAACATCCCCGCTACATCCTACCCACATCCATTCTTTTCCATTCTGTTTATGCAAATTTCCACCACTTTTAGGAGCGGATGACAATGAATGGAGCCACCCCTGAAATTTTGCTCATCTGCTGTGTCCTTTATGCATACATTTTGCGTCCATCAGTCAGTGGGACAGGGCCTTTAACTTGAGGTAATCCTTGATATATGACTAATTACTTAGTGACTGTTTGAAGTTAACCCCCTCCCCAAAAAAGGTATGATCCGGTTCCAAAGTTACAATGGCTTTCCACCCTCCACCCCTGAGATCACATTATTGCATTTAGTTGCTTGACAACCAACTTGCATTTGCAATCATTCTCAGCATTCCACAGTCATGTAATCACAATTTGCTGGTAACCTATAAAAGTTGACATATAGCAAACAATAAATTTGCTTAATAACTGCAGTTTTTGCTGAACAACCATGGTGATTTACTTAATCACAGCTACAAAAAAGATGCAAACTTGGGTTGGTCATTTGATGAATTGTTTATGGACATCAGAATTTAAAACAGTAATGGGCAAGTTCCATTGTAGTCGTAAATCAAGGTCTCCCTGTACCATGCTTTGGTCTTCTTGCAGACACCTGTTTGATGGACCTGATAGACTAAAAGTCTCTTTCCAATTCTATGATTTTAGAGCTTCGTCAACCTTCTTAAATAAATGTTGGGTGTTTGGAAAGTGTATTCATCCATAGCCCCATTGTCATTACCACCAAAACATTCCAGACTAAACATCTGTATTGAAAGATATGCATCTTCAAAGTTTTCCATTAGGATATATGAAATATGTAGCAATGTGTCATTCTGATTGCAGACTAGCTCTTTCAAACACCAAAGCATTGACAATAAAATAGATGTTAAAATGACACAAAAAACAGAATGCATATGAAATTGCACCTAAAAGGCACTGGGAAAAAAAATAACAGTTCGGAATGTAGGTTTCATTTTGTTCTACTGAATGTTTGACATTTTTTAAAAAATTAGTCCATGCTGTTATTTTCTGTTCTTGTCTGATTTTTTCCCCCTGAGATTTTGCTGTCATATATTTGATTGGATGAACTTTGGCTACAATTTGTATTTAGAAGATTCTGCTTTTAATATCCCACTAGAAGGAAGAGCAGTACTGGGACTTCTAACGTACCACCTGACTCAGTTCAGGTAATCAGAATAGAATTATGAGCTGGATGGTGACTGTTTCTTATATGGAAATGTATAGTATTATTATACAATATTATAAATATATAGTAGAATAGAATAGAACAGAACAGAACAGAATAGAAAAGAATAGCACAGCATAGCATAGCATAGCATAGCATAGCATAGCATAGCATAGCATAGCATAGCATAGAATAACAGAGTTGGAAGGGATCTTGGAGGTCTTCTAGTCCAACCCCCTACTCAGGCAGGAAACTCTAGATCATTTCAGAGAAATGGTTGTCCAATCTCTTCTAACAAATTTCCGGTATTGAAGCATTTACAACTTCTGGAGGCAAGTCGTACTTCTGGTTAATTGTTCCAAAATGTCAGGAAATTACTTCTTAGTTCTAGGTTGTAGAAGTGGGATGCTTATTGTAAACTACAAATTGGAGTTAACTATATATCAGAATTATATATTTATTTCCTACAGGATTAACAAATACTAAGTACTAGAATGTCACCAGCTATCTTATTCAATTGCTTAATTGTCATATAGTAGAGTACTCCCTGTGCTCAGCCCCAATGTGGTGAGCTCCCAGCAAGAAGGAAGGAGATGGTCACCCGTCAAGAGGTGGATTCCCAGGAGGAAGGGGATGCATTTCAGGAGTGATGGTGGACTCCCAGGAAGAGGGAAGGGTGCATCTAGGCAAAGAGGCAACTCAGCCAGATATTATGATGAGAGAAAGAGGATGAAGACAATCCCTCCCTAATAGTTCACAGAGCATATTGTAGATGCAGATAGTAGAGTCCTTGGTTTTGAACAACTCTACCATAGGTGTGAAACATTAAATTACTCTCCTTTGTAAGAAGCATCATATATCATTCTTGGTTTTGGGCCTAATATGCAAAGCATACAGAGTACACTTTTAGGCAGCATTTTATTTTATTTTATTGGTTCAGCAAACATGTTAGAAATAGTTTTAAGTATCTGCAGTGATTGACAAAGTTAAAAAACATTCATTTCCCACAAGGTAAATGAAATGACATTCTAGTGTTTTGGTTGTTCCTTATTAACCTAGTTTGATTCCCCCTTAGTCATGTAAGCTTACTCCTAAAGAAAATAGTCCTAAAGAAAATGGGTAGTAGCACTTTGCTTTCTAACATATCAGCTTGTGGTTTTTTTTTTCAATCAAGGTGTCATGAAGTTTGGAAGATGTCTTGACTGAGTTGCCTACTGCTGGTCTATATTTGACTCCTATGTAGACATGATGATCTATAGATAGAGTTCCTTCATCTTGAAAAACATTAAATTTCTGGTTTAATATATGGAATACAGGTAATCCTCAACATAAGATCATTTGTTTAGTGAATCTTCAAAATTATAATAACGCTTAAAAGAATTACTTACAACTGGTTTTTCCACTTCTGACCATCACATTCCCCCCATAGTCACATGATCAAAGTTTAGGCACTTGACAACTGACATATATTTATAACAATTGCACTTGTCATGTGACTGCCATTTGTGACTTTTCTAGCCAGGTTCCAAAAAACAAAGTCAATGAGGCAAGCCAGATTTGCTTAATAATCATGTGAATCAACAACTGCAGTTAAAAGGTTATAAAATCAGATGTGAGCTACTTAAATGCCATTTTAATTAGTAACAGAAGTTCTGGTCCCAATTGTAGTCACAATTCAAGGACTATCTGTAACTGCTTTCCCATTTGAGGTAGGGAAGAACAAACAACAATGAATGTCTATGGAGATTCCATCATCCAGGTCCTGATAGTCCCAAAGGTGCTTTTTCAAGAGGCAACTGGACTTTCTGGGTTTTTTTTAAAGACATTTTGCTTCTCATCCAAGAAGTTTCTTCAGTTCTGACTGGATAGTGGGGAATGGAAGGTATATGCAGTACAATGCAGTGAAGCATGTGCAGATTTGTACATTGGGGAAACAAAATAACTACTTCATAAAGGCATGGCATAAAATTAGAGAACAACCCATCAGGACTAGATTCAACAATCCATCTGCACTTAAAAGACATAGGCCATCGTTTGAAGATAGCAAAATCTACATTTTGGACAGAGAGGACCACTAGTTTGAAAGAGGGATCAAAGAAGCCATCTTTGTCAAAACTGAACAGCTCCCTCTCAACAGAGGGGGAGAGATACAACATCATCTATCTACAACACAGTCCTTCCAACAGTTTCATGAAGGATCCACATCTATTTGCACCACAGATGACCCTGAGGACACAAATAAACTTCCAAGTGGCCTCAACAACTCTCTAAAAAGAATGCAAATGATCAGCTGTCTGCAAGGAATATAAATCTTTCCATTCCCCACTGTCCTGTCAGAGAAGAAGAAGCTTCTTGGATGAAAAGCAAAACATCTACAAAGAAAAACCAGAAAGTCCAGTTCCCTCTTGAAAAATCACCTTTGGGACAAACAACCATGGATTTCTCCAGAAGTATATCCCATGTAGTACTTCAGGTTCCTTTCAACATACACACACAAACATAGAATTCAGTACCCGGCAAATTGTACTTGTTAATTTATAATGCATTTCAACACCTCTAGAAGAAATGTCCTTGTGTTTCTCCATGGAATAATTGGTACAGAGGTAAACCTTAGCTGCTGTGCTTGGGGTGTTTCTGAGCAATGACAGAATAAATGTGCAGGGTCTGGAGTGCCGACATGTGATTGGCAGGTCTATTACAGTTGCCCTGTGCTCTTTCTTGTACTTCCTTTTATTAGTAATTATGATATGGAGACTAGGCTTCGGAAGGCTGGGCATGAAACTTACCAACAGTAATGAGATGGTTGTCAATAATAATTGCAAGAAGTCGGAATTTAATTTGGGACCAGACTCACCAGGACCTGGGCCAAAGACTCTTTTCAGTGCCAGTTCACCCCTTGGATGCCAAATAAAATTAATGCATCATACGAGATGCTTTGATTTCTTTCCAATAGGAATAAAGCTACTCTTTAAGTAACAGATATCAAACAGATCATTGTCCTTTCTTTCATTTTAATATATATTTCTCTTTAACCTTTTTTTTTTTAAACTGTCATTGTGCTTTTTGTTGTTTTTTGCACCATGTCCCAATGATTTTTGAGCCATCTATATAACTGCATTCTTCGGTGCATCAATAAAAAGATTCCTCGATTTATGACTGTAATTGAGCCCACAATTTCAGTCATGTTGGTCATAAAGCAGGTCATACCATGAGCACAACCAATCTTATAACTTTTCTTGCAATGCAAGCACTATGGTTGTGAATTCTATGTTCATTAAGCAAACCTATTATTTCCTAGGGGGCATTTTTTGCTGGAAACTGAAAGTAAGCACTGGTTTCTGATGAAAATCTTGTAAATTGTGGCATGGGCTGTAATGTTGGTCATTTGCCCAGCACTCAAAATGTGGTCATGTGACCACATGTGAGGCAGATATCAGAATATCAAATCCAGATTGCAAGTCCAATTTTGAGAGTCCATAGCAATTTTAAATGGTTAATAGGCAACCAGTCATAAGTCAAGAACTACCTGTAGGAACACTTTTCTAGGATCTTCCATCTCCAATCAATTACAGCTGACCACAGCGATGTGTTGAATAAAAAAAGAAAGGCAAGAAGATCAGAACTAGAGAATAAACCAATAAAGTTTCTTGTGGAACCGTAAGGAGAGTGTGGATTCTCCATTTCCCAAGGCATGGATTCCATGATCCTTGTACTCTCTTTGCTAGTCTATAATTATATAATTCCATTACTGTTGTCCTAAATCATAATAATAACCTACCCAGGAAATCTTTATAATCATTGAGAAAAAAATGGCCCATCTAGATTGCTTAGAATAATCACCATTGTACATACAGTTCATCACAAAAGTGTTTTTCAAAAAGCAGCTGGACTTTCTTTGTTTTATCCTTGAAGGTGTTTCACTTCTAATCCAAGAAGTTCTAATTGAAGAATGGAAAGATTTATGTTCCTTGCAGTCATTTGGTTGTTAATACTCCCTCTGAGAGTCATTGAGGCCACTTGGAGATTTTTTTGTGTCTTCAGGGTCAGCTGAATAGTGCAAATGAGAGTGAAACCTCCTTGGAACTTTCAGCAATTCATAAATCCTTTCAGCAGTTCCAGAAAAATCCTACTATAGTATAAATCCCATTTATACTATTCAGGTAACTCTAACAACCAGATGACTGCAAGAGTTATAATGCCTTCCATTCTCCACTATTCAAGCAGAACTGAAGAAGCTTCTTGGGTGAGAAATATAACATCTTCAAGCAAAAACAAAGTAAGCCCAGTTGACTTTTGAAAAAGCACCTTTGGGACAACTATGACCTAGATGACTAAGAATCTCCATAGCCATAAACATACATCACCATCTAGAAACAAGCTGGGCACATTTTGTGCAATTTGAGAGCTTGCTAAACACTGATGTTTTTAGAGCTTGTTAAAGAAACTCACTTTTGATAGCTTGAAGTGACTGGTGGCTATCTAGCCAACAATACCAATACCGGCAGACATTCTTAGAAAGTACTTGAGAATTGGGAATGCTTGTGGAATAAGCTGAATTTTAATGGTTGTCTAGAAGATAATTTTGGAAGACCTCCAAGCTCCTATTGCTTTGCTAATAGAGAACTGACACTTCCTAGAGATTAGCATTGTATTTCTGTGAACTTGGCTTTATTCTCTATGCTGAGATATAGCTGTTATACTAGAAACCTCTATTTTCTCCCTACTGACTACATAGCCCCTTAACATTCTTAATTCTTAGGAAATAGGTGCACTCTATATTTTAAAAAATAGTACTGTCCCTCTGCCTCATAATAACTCATTAACTTGGGCTAAGAGTAGCATTATTAGCAGTTTCCTTAAATTAAATGTCATCATCTGTAAGCAGTGTCAGAACCAGTGGGATATCAGTATATAATATATTAAATGGTTGCTGCTGATTCCTTTGGCATATGGCTATAATAAGTGGAGAAATTCAGTGCAAAAGGGAAGCTGTTTTCAGTGCTTAACTAGATACCATAGTGTTGGAAGACATTGAACTCTGGAATATTTTCACAGTAGGAGTATTTTTATCCCTGCCTTTCAGAAGACTGGGACTGAATTTAGAACAGCAAGGAAATTCCCTGGTTTTCAAGAATGAGTAGAGCTACCTGGAAAAGCAATATCAGCAGTTAGGAATGGAGGGAAATTTGTATCATTTGTCTAGAGATAGATGATAGATTACACGGATGGATGGATGGATAGATAGACAGATAGACAGACAGACAGACAGAGACAGATAGGTAGATTGATTATTGATTGACAGGTACATAGATAAATGATAGATAGATAGATATCCATCCTATTTCCCTGAAAATACAACCTACCCTGAAAATAAGTCCTAGCTTGATTTTTACACATGCCCTACCAATATAAGCTCTATCTGCAAAATAAGTCCTAACTGAGATCCTGCCCACTCCAGAGTGCATGGGAAAAATTTAAGCTAGGGTGGGGCTGGGAGGGTGGAGCTGCCCTATTACTTTCCTTTGGACAGTTGTAGCCAGGCCTTGCACATCCTGACATCTGCCTTGTCAGCCTATTTCTTTTGCAGCCTGCAATGCTGGCAAGGCTTTCCTGATAACAGAGCCCCAGATCAATCTGGAGTTCGGTTATTGGGTGCAGAGGCCTTCAGGAAAGCCTTGCCAGCTGCAGAAGAAGTTCCTGAGGCCTCTGACAATGAAAAGGAGGCCAGGGGTGACACACGCAAATGAGGTTAGTCAGTGGATGGCATCCCCTGAAAATAAGACCTGGTGCACAAAGCCAGCTGTGACCTTGGGCCAGTTGTTTTCAGTCCCAGGAAGAAGGCAATGGCAAACCACTGAAAAAAACTTCCTAACAAAATGTAAGGATTTGGCCATGTAATCTCGAACATGATTGAACATATCTAAAAAAATTCTCTTCTCACTCTTATGGATGGCCTGTATCTTTCTTCTTTCCTTCCTTCCTTCCTTCCTTCCTTCCTTCCTTCCTTCCTTCCTTCCTTCCTGCCTGCCTGCCTGCCTGCCTGCCTGCCTGCCTGCCTTCCTTCCTTCCTCTATCCAAAGTCTGGGAATTTGGTGGTTCCTTACAATATCTTAATTCTTCCCAGCATTGCACTCTTCTAGACAGAAAGCTATGATACCATTCCTAGGATCTGTTGGAGCCACTCTCCCACCTTAAGGGTCACAACCCACTCTTACCATTACTGGGACCACTTTAGCCTTTACTTTCTACACCTTCTCCAGTTCCTCTTTCAGGCCCCAGTATTTCTCCAGCTTCTCATACTTCTTCCTGATGTTGTTGTCACTTGTCACTATCGTGTGTGTGCATGTATGTATGTGTGGGTTTTTGTGTGTGGGTTTTATATATATATATATATATATATATATATATATATATATATATAT
>BLBF01000048.1:1569077-1688331 GCA_015471245.1 Laticauda colubrina
TGTGTGTGTGTGTGTGTGTGTGTGTGTGTGTGTGTGTGTGTGTATGTATGTATTCCTCTTTCAAGAATTTGTTAGATGCCTATGAGATCTGCATCTGCCTATGAGATCTGCATCTGCCTATCATCTGCCTGCCAACATACTGCAATGTATTAATCTTTTTTTATTGCTTTACAGATTTGTGGTTTTCATTTTTCTACCCCCAAAAGCTATAGTTTTCAGATCCTTATAGGGAGCAAAATTACATACACAATACATTTATGGATCCCTTTTAGTTTTTCTCTGATGAGTTCCAGATTATGGGTTTCTCCAAACCCTGAAAAATGTTTCAAGGAAAAGAGCATTTAGGGTTTTATGAAAACTGTGATTCCAGGAGAGATATTGTTAAGACTTTGTTCCCATCCCTTGGCAACAAAATGAACACAGATGGAATGCCAGTTAAATTTTATTAGGTATTTTAGGCATTCCCCATTGCTAGAGCTTGCTTTCTTCCTGCTGTTAATAACCTATCAAGTTGTAGGGTTTAAAACGGCAAATTGGATATAAGAAAAGTGTATTTATTTATTATTTTAACTATGTTTTACAATTTTGACCTTATTTGGCTTTATAATAATTCTCAAGATTGAACTCTGTTTGTCAAAATCTTTGCTCCATTTACAAATTGTTAGCTGAGAAAATGAAATGAGTCGAGTTTCAAGTCTCAGCAGTTTTTTTAAGGACTAATATCCCATGTTTAACAAATTTAGAATTAGTGGTCCACTGAACTGCAACTTCTGTAAACCCCAGTCTAGATAATTCATATTTAGAGATGCTGAGAGCTGTAATTCATCAACATCTGGAAAACCAGAGAAATCCCTGCTCTTATCTACTCCTGCATGATGGTTCCAAAGTTTAAATAATCATGTTAAAACCTTAAATTTTAGTTTTCTAGCATGCACCTCAGGAGTATCTTTGTTCTTTCTCTCCGTTCTATTTTTTTTTCCTATATTAAAAAAAAATGAAAAGCTAGCATTTTTGTTAGCAATTTGGTCATCTGAAGAATAAACTCTTTCCAACAATGCCACAAGTTCCCACATCAACAACTTAGGAAGTAAACAGACAGGATTACATTGTTTTATCTTGTGATATAAGGATGTTGTAGGATACATTTTTGGTGTATAGCATATCCACTATTTTATGGAAGTTTTCACAGCAAGTTCCCCACCCCCACCCCCGGTCTGAAAGTGATTCTATTTCTTGATTTCTAGCTTGACATCTTAAACTTAAATTTCTCGCTTGACTCCATTATTTAAAGCCGCATCTATTACTGTATCCATTAATAAATTTTTAACATTTGTTGAGAAAACTTCATCTTAAGGGCCGGTCACATAGGCCGACGGATGTAAAAAGGACACAGCGGACAAGAAAATTTTCCATCCATTGTTATCCGCTCTCAAAAGTGCCCCAAATTTGCATAAACAGAGCAGGCAACAACGGAAAGGAACAAAAGGGGAGAGGACGTAGCCAAGATGTAAAGCGGTTGTTCCATGGAAGCCTAGCAGATGGAAGCGGATGGAAGCGGATGGCACATCCGCAGGGCTTCCAGGGGAGCACAGCAAAGCGGACGCGCAGCGGAAGGAGCGGATACAGAGCGGATGCTGAGCAGATACAGCAAATGCATCACGGATGCCCAGCGGATGCAAAGCGTTCACTGCGCATGCGGGGAGGATGCATTGCATCAGCCCCGCGGATATAAAAGGATGCAGCTCGCAAGCAGGTCACCATTCAGAGGAAAGACCTGCTGCCAGACACATCTCCAGCCAACAACCATGGGGGAGAAGAGGAAGTCTGTGCCATCTTCTGCCAGCCCTGGCAAGGACAGGGCCACCATCCCACCCCCTGGCACTGACTCTGCTTCTGCTGGGGCTTCTGCTGCTCGGGCTGATTCTGCTGATGCTGGGGCTTCTGCTGGTGCTGCTCCTGGTGCTGGGGCTTCTGCTGGGGCTTACTCTGCTGGCGCTGCTCCTGGTGCTGCTGCTTCTGCTGGTGCTTACTCTACTGGTGCTGCTCCTGGTCCTGCTGGTGCTGCTGGTGCTCCTGGTCCTGCTGGTGCTGCTGGTGCTTATTCTGCTGCTGCTGATCCTGGTGCTGCTGGTGCTGCTGGTCCTGCTTTTGCTGCTGCTGTTGTTGCTGCTGCTGGTGGTGGTGGTGTGGTGGAGCAGCCCTTAGAACCTCAAAGCCCTTCTGATGAGGGCCCAGAAGGCCCTGCCAGAGGGAGGAAGAGGCATACATGAGATAGGAAGAGGAGGCAGTACTCCATCGAAGAGGAACATGAGGATGAGGTGCTCAAATGGCTGAGGGAGAATGAGTACCTCTGGAGTAATGGACACAGGTTCTATTGAGACACCAAGAGGAAGCAGGCGGCTTGGAGAGAGAAGGCAGAGAGCCTGGGCTACACTTCGGAGGTCCTCCTTGGGTGGTGGAAACACATGCACACCTGGTACAGGAAGCTGCACCTGAAGAAGTCTGACCAGGCTGCAGTCAAGCTCACCAATCGGGAGACCTACATGATGGCCAAGTGCAGCTTCTTGGAGGGTGAGGTCCGCCACCAAGGAGCAGCCCCTCTGTCTACCCTCTCTCTCAGGCAGCCCACAGAGAGCCAGTCCTCTTCTGGCCAAGAGTCAGCTCCTGTGTCCAGGCAGGTATCTGTGGAGTGCCTCACAATGGAGATCCCCCCGACAGCTGCACTCCCCATGGTGGAGCGCGTGGAGGACCCCCTGATGCAGTGGGAGCAAGGAGAGGGCACTGACACCAGAGACCAACCCACACCCACACCCAGCTCCACCTCCACAGAAAGCAGGCAGAGAGGCAGACCGGAGGGGCAGAGCCACACTGTCCTGCTGGAGATCAGGGACACCATCAAAAGCAGCGTAGATCTCCTCTCTCAGCTGCTACACACTGACATACCATCCTCTAACAGAAAGCCCTTCCTCACCTACATCAACCAGACCCTCATGGACATGTCCGAATCACAGTACCAGGTGATAAAGGAGAGGATCACAAGTCTTCTGCACAACCCTCCAGGCCCAGCTGAACCTGCTCCGACCCAGTCCAGGTCTGCTCCTCCACCCCAGGTGATGTCACAGCCCTTCCAAGGCTATCCACAGGCCCTCACCTTCCAAAGCTACAGCTACCAGGAGTTCCAGCAGCACAGGCAGCCCTTTCCAGTCCAGGCACAGGTATATCAAATGCCACCGATGCCACTGACGCCACCGATGCCATCAATGCCACAGATGCCACCCACACCTCACCTCGCTCACCTGCAGACCAGACAGCCCCACTACACTCCTCCTTCCTCCACCCCACAGCCAAGCCTGGCCTCAGAACATCTGTCATCGGTCTTGGGACTAACACCCCATGTCATGGAGGAAGGGACTGTCAACATCACGGGACTGAGCCAGCTCTCTGAGAGCTTCCTCCACACACCATCCCCTGTTGTCCTCTCGGGGCCAGGAACCCCAATGGCGCCTCAGACCAGCACTCCAGCAGCAGCCACCTCCAAACACCTGGACCTTTCACCCCTAAGATTATGGGCAAACCTCAGAGTGACTGAGAAGAGTGCCAGAGACTGGGTTGCTACCTGTTGATTTTATCTTTGCTTGGGACACTTTACTTGGGTCATTTTGCTTTTACAGTTTGTTATTAATAAAGTTTATCTTTGCTTCACACACTTGGTTTAATTCTTTTAGTCAGTAAAGTCTTGGTGGAAACTTTTAGAAATGGTTTAAGCCTTTGCATGCTTGTGGGATGGGTAAGGATAGCAGTGGGATGGGTAGGGATACCTGTGGTTGGGTAATAGCTGCGGGATGGGTTAGGATAGCAGTGGGATGGGAAGGGATACCTGTGGGATGGGCAGGGATACCTTTGGGATGGGTAATAGATGTGGGATCGGTTAGGATAGCAGTGGGATAGATAAGCCTCCAGTGCAAGCATAGTGGGACTGTATGGTCCAACCTCCCAGGTGCCACACCTATAGCCCTTTATTATCAATAACAATTAAATCATTCATCAACACATTTCAACATAAACACAATTCTTTATTAAATGCCCTGTTCATTGTAGGGCCACTCAACATACATGGCACAATCTCATCAGTGTGATGAGACAGGCTGAAGGAAGCATCCATTAAGCATCTACCATCTGCTTTGCCACTCCACTGCTCCAGCTGGGGAGTTGCACCAGTGTTTTAGGAGGTTGCGCTGCTTCTTCTCTTCACGTGAAGCTCTGTTGGGGCCTTGCACATCCACAGTGTCTATCAGGTTTCCCCCTTGTCTCCATTCACCAGGCTTCATGTCCCAATTGCCTTGTTGGCGGTCCACGAGCCTGTTCTGCAAGGCTGGGTAGCGGGTGCGCATGAGATTGTGCAGGATGCAGCAAGCTTCCACGATGTTTCTCACGGTCCCTGGGCGATGCTGCATGGTGGTGAGAAGTACCTGGAACCTGTTGGCCAGGATGCCAAAGGCGTTCTCCACCACCCGCCTTGCCCTGGACAGCCTGTAGTTGAAGATCCTCTCTTCACGGGTGAGGTGTCTTGAAGTGTAGGGCTTCATAAGGTAGGTTGTGAGGGAGAAGGCGTCATCCCCCACGATGAAGTAGGGCACATCTTTTGTGTCGTCGGGCAGGGGGTCTGGATCTGGAAAGCCCATGATGAGGTTGTGTTGAAGTGACTGGTGTTGTATACCTGGGCATCTGAAGATGAGCCGTTGCCTGAAGCATCGATGTACATGAACTTGTAGTCAGCATCGACCATGGTGAAGAGGATGATGCTGAAGAAGCCCTTGTAGTTGTGATAAGTGGACCCTGAGTTGGCTGGACCTTTGCAGGCCACGTGCTTGCCATCTATGGCTCCAACGGTGTGGGGGAAGTTCCACTTCTGATACCTCTGCTCTGCAACTTTCTTCCAGCCTTCTTCAGTGGAGGGGCACTGGAGGAGCTCCTCCAGGTATTCTTTGATGATGGCCTGCACCACTTCTCTGACCACAATGCTGCTGGTGTTGTGTGGCACCCTCCAGGCATACTGCATGCTCCTGTATGTGGTCCCGGAGGCCAGGTGGCGCAGAGTCAGTGCCACCTTGAGCCCAGGGTCCAGGCTGGGCCGGAAGTTGGTGTTTGCCTTGGTCAACCTGGGTCTCAGCCGCTCCACAACTTCGTCAAACATGGCTGGTGGCATCCTCATGAAGTTCTGGAATGCACGAGGGTCTTCGTTCCTGAGCTCCACCATCAGCTTGTTATACAGTCCGTACTCGACTCTTCTCGCGATCAATCTTCAGACCTAGACACTTCTTGGCCGCCTCCTTTTCTTCACATAGAATAGGTGAAAGAGCCTGTAGAGGGCTTCGCACTGTTGTAGAACAATGGCGGCTACCAAAAGGAGTGTGTGATGATCCATGGTAGAGATGACTGGATGCTGTGGAAGAGCAAGATCCAGATGAAGGCTGCATTGGTCTGCACCGCAGGGCTGCTGGACTGAAAGTGAGATCCAGGTGATTTCTCCCCCTTTTTATAGGAAATGTAGGTTTTCCGCTAGGTGTCCTTTTGCATCCTCTAGACATCCTCCAGACATCCTCCAGACATCCTCCAGACATCCTCCAGACATCCTAAATATCCGAGATACGTCCCC
The DNA here is from genome assembly GCA_015471245.1 of Laticauda colubrina. Classification (NCBI taxonomy): domain Eukaryota; kingdom Metazoa; phylum Chordata; class Lepidosauria; order Squamata; family Elapidae; genus Laticauda; species Laticauda colubrina. The sequence goes on from BLBF01000048.1 coordinate 1,574,734, forward strand.
TATACGAACGTTTTTTCCGTTTTAATGCTTTCCATGCGAGCTGCATCCGCTTTCATCCTTTCTTCGTCTGTGCTACTAATGCTGCGTGTCCGTTCCGCATCCGTTTCGCTCTCTCCCTGTGTCCGTTTTCCGCTGGAGCGGATGTGAGTTGCGCGAATGTGCAGTGGATGCCTAGCGGATATAGCGGATGTGTAATGGATGACGACGGACGTATAACGGATGTTCCCCGTATGCGTAGCGGATGTATACTATACGCGTTGGATACTTTATCCGCTCAAAAAGTTTTGTGCAGCTCAAAACTTTTTGAGCAGATGAAATCTCAGTAGACGAATGCTAAACGGATGGAGAGGATGAAAAACGGATGCAGTGAGTACAGAACGGATGCATCGCATTAACCAATGGATGGCAAGTGTTTCTCTCCATTTTACATCCTCTTTCCATCCATTGGTGCTGTGTGACATGGGCTTTACAAGCTATGGTATATTGTTGAGGTTCAGCTGCCACCAATATTAGTTTTATTTTATTGTGAAATCAGGATTTAACTAATTCATCCAAGTTTATGGATTATAAAATATTCATTTTGTTTGTTGGTTTAATTTTGGGCTTTCTGGTTATTTTATTCATTTGTTTAGACTTTTGCCTAAACAAAAGTCATAGGATACCCTATGGCTAATGTGTGACTTTATAAATAAGGATATTTTTCCAATTGACTCCTAATAATAGCCACCACATTGGATAGTATTGTTATTCAATTACTTATTTGAAAGGAAACAATAACAATTCCTGTCTCATGCTATTAGAGCTTAATTAATTAATGAAAGCCATTAGATAGGCCAGAATTCATTATCAATTTTCAAATCTGAATATCTAGTTGTTTGTTCCTAATGCTGTAGACTTGCACATCCTATCTATTAATCATTCCCTTTCATTGGTGTCCAGTAGCATCAGAGGTTGATGGGGAAATATGATGACAAGAAGGGAGTTTCCTCTTTCTGGCACATTAAAGAGCCAGATCACGTAAGACTGGTGCCATTCTTGTTAATGCATTTAGGGTAGAATATGAAATGAGAAGGAATACTTCTAATTAATTTTAATCCACCTTTCAGGAAAATCCTGGGCAGATTGCTTCCCACCGTGGATTATATTATATTATTAAATTGTATTCTTTGATGATACACCAAATTTTCCCCTATAAAAATGTTCATACTGTATAGGTAGTTCTTGATTTACAATTACAATTGGTACTGAAAAATTCATCATTATCTGATATAGTCACTAAGTGATATATCACATAACTGCACCTGATTTTATGACCTTTTTGCCATACTTGTTAAACAAATCACCATGGTCATTATCAGAGGCTTCATGTGACTTGGACTTGAGACTTTCCCTACCACCTTCCCTGTTGACATTGCTTGTTGGAAGCCAACTCGGCAATTACATGACCCAAGGACACTGCAATCATCATAAATGTGAGTTGGTTGCCAAGCACCTGGATTAGGATCACTTGACTGTGGAAAAGCTGCACTAGTCATAAGTGCAAGGATTGGTCATAACTTTTTCGTGTCATTTGTAACTAATTACTAAAGGAATAGTTGTAAATCAAAAACTACCTACATTTCTTCAACCAAGCCTTCCCTTTATTTACTACAGTTGTTATATTTTCTACCTCTCATCATATCCTTAAAAGTTCAGGAATATTTTCATACCAACAAAGCATCATTGACCTAAGACTTTCTTTGTCTTGGTTCTGAATTAATTCATTCCAGAATATGTATCAGATTCTTCTATGATATAGGAAAATCCTATATGACAGCTATAGAGGTATTTCCAAATGGACAAAAAGTTTTTCTTGGAAAGAAAGTTATAAATAGGCAGTTCCTTACAAGTGCTTATTCACTCAGGTTTTCAAAGGGTGTACAAAGAGTGAATAACAATGTCCTTACTGGCTCTACTTACCCATCTTGAGCTGGAAATTCTAAGAGGGGATTCAAAGTGTCTTTGCTAAGCTTATTTAGAATGCTTCCCATGTCCTGGAAAGTGAACAGTGCTTGAACATAAGAAAGATTCAGAGTTTGCACCAATAAATATGAGAAATCTTTTTTCAGTTCTCCTTGCTCATTGGAAGAAAATGAATGTGGGAACTAGCCATGATGGGAACATGGGAGAGATCCCTGGTGGTCTCTAAGCTTGTATGTTCCATTGCAAACATTCATTACCCAACTAGGTAAAAACATCATCAGTGTTAGAAGAAGGTGAGATTTATTTATTTATTTTTATTTATTTGATTTGCCAATCACTTACAAGATAATAGATATAAGTATAAACATGAGTAAGAATACAGGAAATGGGTATGAATAAATGGGGGCAATAGGACAGGGACAGTAGGCATGATGCTGCACTTATGCACACCCCTTACAGACCTCTTAGGAATAGGGTGAGGTAAATAGTGGTTAGTTTGAGGTTAAAGGAGTGGGAGTTAGAGGATGTAACAACAGAGTCAGGTAGTGCATTCCAGGCATTGACCACTCTGTTGCTGAAGTCATACTTTCTGCAATCAAGTTTGAAATGGTTTACATTACAGATACATTTGTATCTGTGTGTGCTCTTGTATTGTTGTGGTTGAAGCTGAAGTAGTCATTGACTGGTAGGACATTGTAGCAGATAATTTTGTGTGCTACGTTTAAGTCTAACCATAGGCAGCGTAGTTCAAGGTTGTCCAAGCCCCAAATCTCAAGCCTGGTGATATAGGGTATTCTGTTGCAAGCAGAGAAGTATCGTACTCTTCTCATGAAATACTTCTGGACTTGCTTGACTGTATTAATGTTTGATATACAGTGCAGATTCCAGACTGATGAGCTCTATTTGAGTATTGGTCTGACAAAAGTTTTTTTATGCTCTAGTTAGCAATTCGATATTTCCAGAGGAGAAGCTTTGTAAGATTAAATTTACAATTCTTAATGCCTTTTTGGCAATGCTGTTACAGTGAGCTCTGGCGCTTAGGTCACTTGATATGAGAACTCCAAAGTCCTTGACAGAGTGAGGATCATCAGCGAGGTCATATCCACCTAGTTTGTATTTGGTGTACTGTTTTTTTTACCAATGTGTAAGACATAGCATTTGTTGGTTGAGATTTGGAGTTGCCAGATGTTTGACCATTCAAACACATAATCAAGGTCACTTTGAAGGATAGCATTGTCATTAGTGTTGAATAGTTTTACGTCAGCAAAGAGGACGCAATTGCTTATAAGGTGATTGCAAAGGTCATTTATATAGAGTATAAAGAGTGTGGGTCCTAGAATGCTGCCTTGGGGAACACCACTGTTAACTGGAGCTGGGTTTGATATAGCGGACCCTATTTTTACTATTTGTTGCTTGTTTGACAGGAATGCAGCAATCCACTTATGGAGGGATCCAGAAATGCCCTAAGAGTTTATAGTTTTAACAGTTTGTCATGTACTATTGTATCAAAGGCTTTGCAGAAGTCTATGTAAATTGTGTCTATACCTTTACCCTAGTCAAGTAGAGTAGTCCATATGTTTTTGCAGTGTAGGAGTTGTAGGTTGCAGGACATTTTTTTTTCCTGGAACCAAATTGTTTTTTGGAGAGTGGGTTGTTTGATTCTTAAGTGGAGAGTGATGAATTGATTAATGATTGATTCCATAGCTTCACACAACACACAACACAGTGAGATCAGTCTGTAGTTTTCAATCAGGCTGGGGTCACCTTTTTTGAAGCTAGGGATGTCTATAGCTAAGGACCATAGGTTTGGTAAGGAGCTGGTTCTGAATGATATCTCATATATAATGTTTAGGGGTTCCGCTGTGGCAGAAGAGAGCTTTTTTAAGAAGTATGCACATAATCCATCAGGGCCATTGCTCTCTCTTTATAAAAAAAAGGTGGCTTACCCTGTCAGTGTTGGTGGTGATGTTCTGATGTTTCCTTGATTAGGTTGCTGTTTATTGTTGGGTAGTTGTCTGAGTTAGTAGTTCCTTGGTTGGGGTATTATTTATTGCTTGATTGTTGGCCTAGTATTAATATTGGTGTGCCAATTACATTGTTAGCTTTCCAGTGATATAAATCATGGAAAGTAATATGGACTATATCTGGGAATGTGGATTTTAATATAATGTCCATTGTTTAATTTCTTTTTCAGCTGATCTTGGCTGATCTAAAAAACTAGAATAGAATAGAATAACAGAGTTGGAAGGGATCTTGGAGGTCTTCTAGTTCAACCCCCTGATTAGGCAGGAACTCTATAGAATTTCAGACAAATAATTACCCAATCTCTTCATAAAAACTTCCAGTATTGGAGCATTTATAACTTCTGGAGGCAAGTTGTTCCACTGATTAATTGTTCTGTCAGGAAATTTTTCCTTAGTTTTAGGTTGCTTCTTATCTTGATTAGTTTCTACCAGAGGTGGTATTCAGCAGGTTCTGAACAGTTCTGGAGAACCGGTAGCAGAAATTTTGAGTATTTTGAGAATCGGCAGATAGCACCTCTGATTAGAGATTTTACAATATCCTTTCCCTGCCACGTCCACCAAGCCATGCCCACAGAACCGGTAGAAAAAAAAAAAAAATTTGAATCCTATCACTAGTTTCCACCCATTGCTTCTTGTCCTGCCCTCAGGTGCTTTGCAGAATAGCTCAACTCCCTCTTCTTTGTGGCAGCCCCTGAGATATCAGACAGAACATTGCTATCATGTCACGCCGAGTCCTTCTTTTCATAAGACTAGACATATCCAGCTCCAGCAACTGTTATTTATATGTTTTAGCCTCCAGTCCCCTAATCATCTTTATTGCTCTTCTCTGCACTCTTTCTAGAGTCTCAACATCTTTTTTACATTGTGGGGACCAAACTGGATGCAGTATTTCAAGGCATTATAAAGTGATATTAACATTTCATGTGATTTTGATTCTATACCTCTGTTTATGCAGCCTGGAACTGTGTTGGCTTTTTTGGCAGCTGCAGCTGGCTCATATTTAAGTGATTGTCCACTAGGGCTCCAAGATCCCTCTCACAGTTACTACTATTGAGCAAGGTATCGCCTATACTGTACCTGTGCATTTTATTTTTCTTGGCAAAATGTAAACCCTTAGTTTTTTCACCCCTGAATTTAATTTTGTTAGTGCCCAAAAACTAGAAGATACTCGGCTCTGGCCTGAACTTTGGATGGGGGAATCACCAAGGAAATCCAAGTCTTATATATTAGACTGAGAAGTAGGAAAATTATGGAAGAAGCCAGCAGCAAATCACTTATATAATGTTTTTTTAAAAAATATCCTGCATGGATGTGTCCATATGAGTCAATGTTATTAAACTTCAGTTGAAAGCAAGTGATTTTTAAAAAAAAAAAAAAAACTTGCATATAACTTTTGAAATATTTTACCTATGTTTAGATTATCTGAACATTAGATGTTCAGATGAAATATAAAAATGTGAATAATTTCAAAATAGGTAGCCAGTTCTCATTAATTCATTTCAGGCTCATGATAACGACATTAATCATGATATATGCATTGGATACTAATACGAAGTTGCAGTGAAACAGTGCTCTGACTCTAATTTTATTTCAAGCAAATAATTGGATTGCTTAAAACCTGACCCCTTGTCTCTCAGTCTTTCAGAAGTGTTGCCTGTGGGGAAATTAATCATGTTGTTGAATGGCAAAAGAACTTACCATTTTGTTAAATTCTCCATTTTAGATGAAGCAAAACAGAAACCTGTGACAAACTATATTAAATAAGGTGATGTGACCCTTTTTAGGTTAAGATAACCAGACCAACTACTAATCCAGATTAAAACTCTTTCATTTAAACCTCAATGTACAAGTATTTGTTTAAAGTTATAATGGCACTGAAAAGAAATGACTTATAATCTGTCCTCACACTTATGACCATCACACCATCCTCATGTCACATGATCAAATTTTGAGTGTTTAGCAACCAGCATGTATTTATGATAGTTGCAGGGTCCCAGGGTTATGTCATCACTATCTATGACCTTCCCAGTTGGCTTCCTACAAATAAAGTCAATAGGGAAGCCAGATTGACTTAATGACCACAAGATAAACACTGGAAATTCTGTTCCCAATTTTGGTTGTAAATCAAAGACTATTTGTACTTCCAGTGTTTTTAACAAGACCAAGATTTTCCCTTTAGAAAAAAATATATATATTTCACTGCTTGAAATAGCTTGCATTGTTCCTGGAGATAATGGCAAATACGACTAGCAAGAATTTGCTAATCATATTGTTATCTAACCAGAATACAGGTTTTCATGGTGTTTAAAGTTAGTATTCCCACCTTGCCTTGACCTAGGAAAAAGAGTGCAAAGCAATATAGTTGTTTAACAATAGATGTGATATGTTTGTGAAAACATATCTCCATTAAAAACCAGCGGTAACAGTTGTTTAGTCCCTAAACAACAAACATAGTATTTGCCTGTGTTCGGATTAAATGCAACTATCTGTTAAGCCTCTAATTATCTGCTTGGTTAGTGGACAAGATGATACTATTCAGTTATTAGTTTTTTTTGTTCCTTTGTCAGCTGCAAAAAAAACCCTAAAACCAAACTAGAACAAAACACTGTATATTACTAGCAATCAGCGTAAAAGATTGGAAATTCAGCAAATTGCTTTCTCAATATAATTACTATAAATGCAGGGTGCCAAAGTCAAGGCCTGCAGGCTGGATCTGGCCTGCAGGGTGCTTAGATGTGGCTCATGGGGCTACCCTGGAAACAGTGAAGGGCTGACCCTTGGTGCCTCTGCCAGCCAAAACAGAGCTCAGGAGAGCTGCATTTTTAATAGCACTGTGATGACCTGAGGTGTGGCACAAAAGCACAAAAGTATGTAAAGTCCCTTTAATACCTCCAACTTGGCCCTCAATGTCCAGTTATCATCGGCTGGAGAACAAACTCTCCCAAGAACAGTTTTTAAAGAGAAGAAATTCAGTCGAAACCCAAAGTACATATAAATTATAAATAAAAACCAACATAAACCAATTAGTGCAGCAATTAACAAGACAGGGCAGGATAAGGAATTGCAGACTTCAAAAGATAATGAAACACACATAATTGGGAGGATGCCAGAACCCAGATAAGACTTGACAAACCATAATAATTCATGCTTTGCTTCCAGCAAGGTGTTGTATGCAAACACCCTTTTTAAATTCTTTTTTTCCAGCTGCAGCTAATGAAGGGAATCAGGGCCCTTTTCTCCCTCATAACTCACATTGCTCCCTTTTCCGTTCTTCCCTGTGTGTCCTAGGATGAAGAGGGAGTGGCCCTGGGTCTTCCTCTGAATGCCCAGCCAGACTGAGCCCTTTCCCAGTTTTTTCCACACACAAACACTCCCAGTCCCTGTCAGCTGCTCAACCTCCCCCTCTGAATCAGATTCCAACAGGGGCATGACAGCAGAGGGTTGCAGGAGGTCATCACAGCCAGAAACAGAGCTTGGGAGCCCGTTTTTGCTGGCACAATGCTAGAGCCACCACAGATGCCTCAACAGGATTGATATCAATCTGGCCACGCCTACCCTGGACCCCCCGAAGTCAAACGCAATCCTGATGTGGCCCTCAATGAAACTGAGTTTGACACCCCTGCTATGAACCAAAATTACATAATGGTATAGATTCCACTATAAATTTAAAGCCCGAATTCCATGCAGAATATAGAAGCTCAGGATTTGTATAAACTGCAATTAGTTCATTGTTTGTTTTATATTATATGACAAGCAAAAATCAATTTTTAAAAAAGTTAAAAGAGAATAAAACAAAATCTTAAAGTTGGCTTTGAATGAAATTAAATACAATCTAAATTAATCTCTATCTTCTACATTCTACACTAAAATGTTATGAGCCTCAAAAGTAAATACTACTTTCTTTGGCTTGCTCTGCATATCTCATCCAGGATCTTAATATTTTTGGAGATATTATAAATAAAATTAGAAAAATAAGTTATAAATAAATATGTAATAAATATTTGTACATTAAAGTATAGAAAGCTGATTCTCCCTTAGCATACATGCTAAGCTAGAGCTTGTATGCAACAGGAATTGACTAATTGGTTTGTCACTCGAGCATAAAGTCATGGGCTGAGAGTGAGTGATTCAACCAAAGTCATCTAGCTTTCATGCCTAAGGTGGAGCGAGAATGCACTGTCTCCTGGTGATTGGCCCAAAAGTCACCTAGTTGGCTTTCATGCCTAAGACGGGACTAGAAGAAAAGCCTTCAGGTTTCTAGTCTGATGTCTTCCCCAATGTTAAGAATAAATGCCTTGCTGCAGGATTTTTTTTTTGTAGTTATGCCAAATACAGACAAATGGATTGCAGTTCATTCCCAATTATATTAGTGATAGTTGTAGTAGTAGTGGTAGGGAGGAGGAAAGAGGCCCAGTAATATTTCCTAGGAGGACATGATCCAGGTCTAAATCTAGATTGATTTCAGAATGGACCACTGCCAGACATCCTTTCCACATTAAAGGAATGGATTCTCTAATAATAATTATTAGAGTACATCTTTACAACTTCATTTTTCACAGTGTTAAGTCTTTTTCAGAGTATGCTAGTACTGTAGCCCCTCAGCATTTAAGCCTGTAGAAATCCTATCCTAAATCTATGTATATTTGTTCCTGTCTATGAGCATTGATTTGTTGAAGGTTTCAGTCAAGTAATTGAGGCTTTGATGGCATTTATTCCTCATTTTTTTCCATCTTCCTTTTACCCAACCTGTGATAATAAATAACTTCCAGCCACAAGGGATAACAGTGAGAACTCTTGAATGCTGTTGTTGGTGTCTTTACAGTTACACCTGCTGTAGAGCAGAATAGAGACACTGTCTCGTTCTTGTCCTAAAATATAGGGATACGTTTAATATTTGTCAAGTTTGCATCAGCCCCCTTTGCTAGATGTTTTGATTATAGTTCTTTCCTTCATCTTCTATTTTAACAAAACCTGGCACCAGAGAGAATACTATTCACAACTGTTAGGATCCCTCACACTTCCTGTATGCCAAAGTAGTAAGTAGACTATGGTTAATCTGTTGTATATGAGCTGTTGTTGTTGTTGTTATGGTTGTCTCCATTTTTATCTGAACATATTGTCCATAAGCCATTTTAAAAAGCTGTGTGATATGTGGATTTTGAGGAGCAGGGAGGTGTGTGTGTGTGTGTGTGTGTGTGTGTAAGAGCATGCATGCTTGTTTTGCCAATAGACACCTCCCACATCCATTATCAATAATCCTCACTTGGCAGTCAGAGTTGGGACCAGCAACTCCATCACTAAACAATGCAGTTGCTAAGCAAAATGTAGAACGTAGAAAAACAGAGTTGAAAGGGACCTCATCTATTCCAACCCCCTGCTTGAGCAGGAGAGTCTACTCCAAATATTAGCGTCTATCTAGGATTGAACTCACAGCCTTCTGATTGTGAGGCGAAAGCTCCACCCCTAGGCCATCGCACTGGACATCACACCTCCATGACTTATGGCAGGAGGCCATAGCCTGTTCAGAACCAGGCTATGGAAGTGGTGGGCGAACGTGCACACATGAATACATTCCCTCTTTCCCCACCCCACCACCATTGCCTCCACCAGTCCACCAAGCCGGAAAGGTTGGAGACCGCTTATGTATGACAACATTTTTGCTAAAAGGTTTAAGCAAAGCATCAGGTGCCTATGACTCTCTATTTTACTGCTGGCTTCCCCATGGACTTTACTTGCCGAAAGCTAGTTGTAACATTTGGTGTGCAAATGTTGGTCATGTGACTAGGAGGGCATTCCAATGGTGATAAATGTGAGGACTAAGTCAAGAAGTTAATTTTAAAATATCCTACAAACTTCAAACAATCACTAAGCCAGGTAGTCGTTAGGCAAGATCTACCTGTATAACCTTCTGAAGCATTGTTTGGGTATAGATAGTCCTCAACTTACAACAATTCACTTAGTGATCATTCAAAATTACAATGGTAGTGATAAAGGGGATTTATGACAATTTTCATGCTAACAACTATTGCATTGTCCTCTGTGGTCACATGATCAAATTTCAGTTGCTTGACAACTGATTCATATTTATGACAGTTATAGTGTCTGAGGTCATGTGATTACCTCTTGCAAACATCTGAGAAGTAAAGTCAATGGGAAAACCAGATTCATTTAACAACCATGTTGCTAATTTAACAATTGTAGTGATTCACTTAACAACTGTGACAAGAAAGGTCACAAAATGAGGCAAAATTTACTTAACCAGCATCTGATTTAGTAACAGAAATGTTTGGCTCAATTGTGGTCGAAATTCCGGGCTACCTTTATTTCTTAATTAAATTTATATGCCACCCATATCACTATCCAAAGCAACTCTGGGCAACTTAAATTACCACAAAATTGTAAATATAAAAAAAAATGTAACAATTATTATTATTATTTACATTCTTAGGGGAAAGGAAGAGAAGAATAGTAATCTTACAGAAGGGCAGTGATCATAAAAAAAACACTATTCCTCATACAAATCAGAAAAGGAAGCCACGAAAGAGATGATAGGGTATAGTAAAAGAACATTTTAAAATAACAGTTATTTTTCCCAGTAGTGTTAGCATTGTACCATTTTAATACAACAGTAAATGGTATTTTATCATGGGGCACTCAAATCCTACTATGTAACAGTACTTCACAATTTGATCTTTCCCACAAAACTCACTGCAGCCTCATCCATATATTCCCTTAAAGAAAAGAAAAAACAGTTTTGTATAAGCCATCTTTCTCTGAAAGCAGGAAGATTTTATTATGCCCCTTTGATTTTTGAAAACTTATTTCTTTCTACATTACTGATGCAAATTCTGGATCATAACTGGCACATGAAGAACCCTCTTTTAGATCCATTGGATTTCTTGGCTTTACTCTCTCTTTCATTCCAGAAGTCAAATTTATGTTTACAATCGTACATCTCCCGGACTGAGGAATCCCTAAATTTCAAACATGGCATACAAATGAAGGGGAGGAAGGGAAATAGTTACCGAAAAAAATGTCAGCCAAAGCTAGAAACAGGAAGGATGTTCTTCCCACAGTTTTCTTGGCGTTCTCATCATCACCTGCCCTTAGTGCGATGACAAATGATGCCATGACTTCTATTGACTGAAGAGAAAACACCAGGGTCAAAAGCAAGGAGATTCAGTGAGGAAGCCAGTCATGCCTCATTAGTAAGCATGGAGGTAGTGGAGATGTTAGATTTGTTTCAGGGCCCATTGCAAAATGTCCCCTGACAGCTTGAGTTATGTTGACAGGATCCCCTCAAAGGGAAGGAGTGTTTCACGCTGGAGAGATGAAACATGTTTCACTGTCAACCTCCATCCAGAATGAATAAATGGCCGAGAATCTTTCCATCAGCATCACTCCCTTTTGAAGAGTAGAGGGAAGGAGAGTTGAGTTGGGTGTTATAAATCACCGTAATTTGTTACAATTTCCAAAGACAAATATGACAGACTGAAATTACTTTGCAATGCTGAGATAGTCATTTGTAGAGGCCATAAAATGCCAGTATAAATCTAAGAACAAGATATATTTAATCTGAGAAAACAAGAGGCATGAATCCTCTTGTTTTAGTGTGTTTACAAAGAACATAACGGCACTGATGCTGTCTAATTGCAAGTTGCTTCTTCACTGTAATTCTTCCAAATCAAGCTGGTGGGTAAGAATTACATCAACTTTAGGAGGTTCTTAAAATCAGGGAAGACAGGAAAGTCCATATATTTATGATGCCATCAATAGAAAGTATGTAATTAGTTTGAACAAGGACATGGATTTCTGTACACATTTAAAAATGAGACCGGAAGATAAAAGAGAAATTAGAGAGTAGGTAAATGCTGATGGAACATTTAAGTATTCTGAGGATTGTCAATATCTCCAATTTGGTGAAAAGAGTAACTTGGTTTGAAAGACTGTCACTAGATTAGGGATCCCACCTTACATAGAATAGTGTGAGCATACCTGGGTTAAAACTGGTTTGGCCTACATTTATGGCATACTAGCCCAAATTTATCAATCTATTCTTGTTAATAGAGAGAATGCTGCCTATGCTGTAGATACATCTAAGGCTAATAACCTAATTTTGGAAGGGAGTTTAGTCTTAAATAGTCAAGAAATGGAATAGAACAAAAGAGAATACAGGTAGTCCTCAATTTACAACAGCTCATTTCGTGACCATTCAAAGTTTCAATTGTCAACTAAAAAGATATGATCCTTTTAGCTGCGAGAAGAATGGCGTGGTGAAAAATAGTGTATTCCTTAAGTGCCGAGATAATCACCCTGGCAGCCCAAAGTTGTTGGAGCACAAGAAAATTATCAGAGAGCATGATTGATGACTCTTGGGGATAGATGTCTCTCATTGGAGAATACACATTCAGGGGGTGGGGGGAAGACCAGGATCAAGGAAAAAATGAATTATGTATTTTAGTATTGGCTGCATCCAGCCAACACCAACATGTCCACTTTAATAAATACATTTTATTTTCTCTGAAATGCGGCTAGAGATTTATGATTTGAATGGAGGTGGATTTGCTGGAGTCCTGACAACAACAGCATTAAAAAAAATGAATTATGATTGTTTTTCACAGTTACAACCTTTGCAGTATCCCCATGATCATTCGATCAAAATTCAGAGGCTTGGCAACTGGTTCGTACTTATGACTGTTGCAGAGTCCTGTTTTCACTTTTTGCAAGTTTCCAACAAGCAAAGTCAATGGTGAAGCCAGATTCATTTAACAAGGTTACTAATTTATCAGCTGCAATGATTCATTAAACAACTGTGGCAAGAAATATAATATAATGGAGCAAAACTCACTTAACAAATTCTTACTTAACAACAGAAATTTTGGATTCAATTGAGGTCGTAAGTCAAGGACTAATGTAGAACACTTTATTTAGCCAAGTGTGAGTGGACACACAAGGAATTTGTCTGCAGTGCATAAGTTTTCAGTGTACATACAAACAATCAAGTAATGTAATCAGCATACAGAAGAGACAAATGTTAATAGCAGTTTAGTCCAAGTAATCTTATTAATGTTTAAGTAATAAGTAATAGCACTGTAGCCCAAGTAATAAGCAAACTAGGAATAAGCATTTCAAAAAATGCAAAGATAAACTGCTTTGATAAACCCACTGTAAATAAAGGTTGGAAGATTATTTTGGAGTTTTGAAAATTCTCTGTTTATTCTTGGACAAGCATAAAAGCTCCCTTACTAATGTCTGATTAATTCTTGCTTCCTTGAACTTGCCTAGCTGTGTTAATAATTCCATTATAGAAGTTTTTTCAATATAAATATTGAAATAGAAGGCCTCAAGTGATAACTCACTGGGCTAGCAAGCATGCCACTCTTGCATGTTGTTGAAGGAAGAGAAGGGGAAAAAAGGTCTCTGAAAATCAGTGAACTGCAGTAGTGGAAACAAAGAGCAGAAGTTACTTTGTTCACCTTGTAGAATTTTGTCTTGGCTAAAACCTCAAACAACCAAAATGATCCAAGTTTCAGTTCAGCTAGACCACAATCCACCCAAAACAATCGAGCTGAATTTCTAAATTACAATGTATTTGTTCTTCGCAGGCAGCAAAACATTCTTCTAATCCATGCACACAGCTATAGTATTATATAAACAGTGCTGAATTGACATAAAATCATTCGTTCGTCTTGTGCTTGGAAACCAAGGTAGTTAACAGAATGAATTCCCAGGAGGAAATATTTAGCTTCTGGTTCTATTGTAAGACTGAATATGATGAAAAATATTGGGGATCGTCTATCTTCACATTGATTTTGAGAGAAAGTCAGGTGGAAAACAGTGGCTAGCAGTCCCAGAGAATGCTTAAAGATTTCCAAAACAGTAAAAACCATTCATATATCCATGATAATTCCTCCATTGATGAAATATTCTTCCTGTCGTAATGTTTCTATCAATATTTAAAATTTAATCTGCTGAAATGAAAGTCCAATAAAATTAACCCTGCTCTCCTGAAAGAGTAACAAGCAGCTCCTTGGTCTCTTCAGGGATTTGAAGAAAGTAATCATGTCATTCAGTTATTCTCCAAGGTAAAAATACTCATTTCCTTTCATCTTTTGTCACAGAATTTATGAAAAAGCTCTTTTTTTTCCCCCATACAACCAACCATCTTTGTTGTTGTTTTCTAAACTTGCTTTCATTTGTCAACATCCTCCTTCTGGGATACAGCTAGGTATGGTCTAATTAGCATGATGTGAAGGGAAGAGAAAGAAAATGGATGTTGTCATCAAGCCCTGTTTCCAGAACTAACCATAGCATTTGTCATGCCTATTTTTCTGACATAGGGATAGAAAAAAGCAGAATTTGAAATGTAAAAATTTGCCTTTTTGTTTAAGGCACTCTTGGATGCATCCACTCCATGCAAAGACCAACTGCTATGATCGAGACAGTATGCTGTGACTAAGCAAGCAAACAAAATATATTATAGGTTAATATGATGGGATGATTTGCAGAACCGGCTAAGACAGAGACTGAATTATGAGCTGTTCAGCACCATTTACATGGTCAGTTCCATTTGCATTGTAAATTGTCACAATTTACATTTTTATCATAGAAACTGCAAACAGTATTAGCCCCATGCTTTTTCCAGGCTTAGTTCACAACTTCTCTTAAATTTCCACCTGTAGTTTTGTTAGAAATATAAATCACCTAACAGCTCTTTGGGTTAGAAATATATAAACCAGGATAAACATTTTAAAACTGTAACTTTAAGAAAATGCAAAACTGTAATAAGGTGTGGTTTCTCAAACAGTCATAAGATGGAACCAGAAACCTGCATTGCTTAGTCTTAATCTCAGAAGAGAGTGTGAGTAAGTCTCTGTTTCCTTCTGTTGGAAAGAGTTGCCATTCCTCCATTTTTCTTCTAATTGACTGCTATTCCTGGATTTGATGTAAGTCTGATACTGAATTGTTTATGATACTGGAATTTGATATTGGATTATCCCTGGATTGAAAAACTGACTGATTTACCTATGAATGACTTTGGACTGCTTATCTTGAACTTTGCTTAAATTTTCTGGAAGTATAAAAACCTACATTTACTGTACAATGTATCTGTGTACTATGTGTGTATTATTCAAACACTACTCTCTATACGTCTCCCTGTATGCGCTCATTCTCCTAAAGGGAATTACCTCATCACTGGTTATGGGCCCAGGCCATACCAGGCTCAGATAACAGAGTTAGTGTGAATGCATACTACTTAATTGTGGTTCAAATGTTTTTCTTGGGCTAGGGGACATATAGCTAAATTCTGTAAAAAGGGAAAACAACAGAATTACTGATAAACACCAGAAGGCTAAGAAGAATGTTAGTTTAGCTATGTCTAGCAATTCAACTGTAAACAATATTTGTGGGTTGTTGATAGTGGAGCATCACAATGCATTACTAAGGATAGAAAAAGGTTTGTAAAGATGTCCACAAGTACACAACATGTATCATTGGCAAATGGATGGAAGATTAACACATCAGGTGAAGGTACTGCATATTGTTCTTGTATAAACGAACATTTACTTATGTTATATGTACCAAAACTAAAATTTAATTTGCTATCAGTAAGGGCTTTAGTTAATCTTGGTTATGTAGTAACCTTTAGGAGAGATAACTACATAATAGAGAAAGAGACTAAAAGTATTACTGCTACTTTAAAAAATGATTTATATGTGTCACATGATGACCAGTTGAAGATGGATAACTCAGTTTATAACACTGTTAAGCCATATGATGAATGTATACATTTACTGCATAGACGTCTAGGGCACATTAATTTCAAGATGCTCAAACAAACTGTTGAATTGGCAGAGGGAGTAAAATTGAAACCCTGTAGCAAGTATTTACACTGTAATGCTTGTAATCAAGAAAAGAATAAGGTTACTCCAGCAAATAGACTAAATGGGTTTAAGACCAAAGAACCTTTTGAAGTTGTGTTTGCTGACATAACTGGTCCTAAGAAACCAAGTTTAGGAGATGGCTGCTATATTTTGAGTATTTTGGACCATTACTCACGATACAGTTTCTGCTATCTTATGAAGAACAAAACAAGAACATTCCAACATTTCTTTAACTGGTTAAGGTTTGCTGAGAGAAAAATGAAAAGTAAAGTAATTACTTTAGTAACTGATAATGGGACTGAATTTGTTAACAAAAGATTCCAAACTATGTTAAAATTGGCTGATGTTGAGCATAAATGCTCTGCACCTTACAGACCACAACATAACTCGTTTACAGCAGTGGTCCCCAACCTTGTTTGTACCAGGCATCAGTTTCACGCAGAAACACTTTTTCAAGGACTGGCAAAATCAATTCTTCCCCAATAGTAAAGGACTTCTTAGCTTTAGCTAATATAAAATATATATTTTAATCATGATTATTCATTCTTTGTGGCCCAGTACAAAATGATCCATGGACCAGTACGGTCCAGGGCCCGGTGGTTGGGGACCCCTGGTTTATAGAACAAAGAGGGCAAATGCTACAAGCCATGGCTCGCACTATGTTATCTGATTCAGGTTTACCTGAAACACTGTGGTGTGAAGCCATAATGTGTAGTAACCATGTTTTAAACAATGTACTAAATACAACAACTGGAGAATTGCCAGTTGCTCCAGCATGGGTGCATATTCCCTCACAGGTATGACTGAAAGGGCAACATAGAACTAAGAAGTTATTTTTTGTGGTTACAAGGCCAACCATAGATCATTTAGATTCTGGCATCAAGGCACAGCTCTTGTTTACTGTAATGCTAGTGCAAAATTTCTCGAGCACGTTGGGTTGGATAAACTGGAACAGGAATCCAGCAATGATATTATTATTGACACCCAAATAGTCCCTAAATATGATATCAGTAAACAACAAATAGCTATTAAAGTGGAAGCACAGGAGGAAGTAGGAGAACAAGCACAGGAGGAAGTAGAAGAACAGGAGCAGGTGACACAGGAAAGTCCACCAATAAGCCCTGTATTACCAAGAAGTTCAACCCGTGTAACACGACCACCTGATAGATATCAGGCTAATGTTCTATGCCAAGTGAATACAATTCCAAGTAACTTTAGTGAACAAAAACTGTATCCTGCTAAGGATCAGGCTGCTTGGCAGAAAGCAATGGATAAGGTACTGGAATCTTTAAAAAGACTGGAGGCATACGAAAATGTTAAGTTACCACCAGGTAAACATGCCATAGGATGTAAATGGATATATAAACTGAAGACAGGTGTAGATGGGACTGTTACCCATAAAGCCAGGTGAGTAGCACAAGGGTTTAATCAGACAGCAAATGATTAAGATGAGGTGTTTTCACCTAGTCTGAAGGCTACTACATTAAGGGCAGCATTAGTGTGGGCAGTTAAAGAGAAATATATTGTAAATAATTTGGATGTAGAGACAGCATATCTGCATGCACCGTTGCAACACACCATATATTTAAAGAAACCTTTAGGTCTCAAAAATGATAATACTGATAGTGATTGCTGGAAATTAAAAAAGAGTCTTTATGATTTAAAGCAATCAGGATATGAGTGGAACCAATGTACAGTTAAAGAATTAACTAAAATAGGTTTTGTAGCTGGCATGGCTGATCCATGTTTATTTAAAAGAGAAAGTAATGGTATGATTTCATTCTTGTTATTATTTACTGATGACATAGCATTAATCACCAAAATGGAACAAGAAGCTACTGAGATAATCTCACTGTTGGAACAGAAATTTAAGATAAAACAATTAGGAGAAATCAAACAATATCTTGGTTTAAAGATAGATAGAACTAAGGGAGATAAAAGATCTCACAAGCTGATAAAATTAACCAATTACTAAAAAGTTTTAAAATGGAACTTTGTAAGCTGGCTAAGACACCAATGAACCAGGAGTTTAGCCACGGTTATGTTCAAAGTCCTATTTTGATAAGAACGTTTATCAGTCCTTGATTGGTAGTTTATCTTGTCTCAGTAATTGGTCAAGGCCAGATATTGCATACAGTGTTAATCAATTAGCGAGATTTAATGCTGAGCCAACTGAAAGGTACTTGCAAGCTGCTAAACGTGTGTTAAAACATTTGAAACAAGCAGTGCATTGTATTTGGAGCCAAAAGATGAATTTGACTGCATATGCTGATGCAAGTTTTGCTACAGACATAAATACATGAAAATCTACATCGGGTACTGCTGTATTATTTGGAAAAGCATTGATTGGATGGAGATCTATTAAACAGAAACATCTAAGTTTGTCAACAATGGAAGCTGAATTCTCATGTTTGTCTTTGTTATGTACAGATTTAGTTTTGTATAAGCAATTATTAATTGATATGGGAATTGATGTAAAAGATCCTATTGTTGTTTACAAAGATAACCAATCAGCAATATAGATGGCTTCAAATATTGCTGTTAAAACAAGAACTAAACACACAGATTTAAGATATTTAAATGTGAGACAATGTGTGCAAAGTAAAATGATTAAGGTAGAATACTGTCTGTCAGAAAACAATATAGTAGATCATTTTACAAAGGCCCAAGGGTCTATAAAGCATAAGACTAGCTGTGAAGATTATGGATTTAGAATGTAAGGTTGTATATATTATCTTACCCAAAAGGGGAGAATGTTAGGAATATAAGTCACCTGACAGCTATTTGGGTTAGAAATATATAAACCAGGAAAGACATTTTAATACTGTCTCTTTAAGGGAATGCAAGAGCATGCAATTGGATGTGGTTTTTCAAATGGCCATAAAATGGAGCCAGAAACCTTGGTTGTTTAGTCTTAATCTCAGAAGAGAGTATGAGTAAGTCTCTTTGTTTCCTTCTGTTGGAAAGAGTTGCCATTCCTCCATTTTTCTTCTAAATGACTGCTATTCCTGGATTTGATGTAAGTCTGATACTGAATTGTTTATGATACTGGAATTTGATATTGGATTATCCCTGGATTGAAAAACTGACTGATTTACCTATGAATGACTTTGGACTGCTTATCTTGAACTTTGCTTAAATTTTCTGGAAGTATAAAAACCTACATTTACTGTACAATGTATCTGTGTACTATGTGTGTATTATTCAAACACTACTCTCTATACGTCTCCCTGTATGAGCTCATTCTCCTAAAGGGGAATTACTTCAACAAGTTTTAAATAAACCACTATGTTTGTTTCTGGCAAAGGAGGTAAGTCGAGTATCTGATTATCTGTGACAAAGAACACCTTTCCCTTATTATCAATGTCTGGTAAGTATACTACATTCACAGTGTTTTATAAAACACAGATAGTTCTCAACTTACTTCATTTAGTAACCATTCAAAGTTATTACTATGATTCTTATGTCCATTGCGGCATCCCCATAGTCACATGATCAAAATTAGAACACTTGGCAACTGACTCATATTTATGATGATTGTAGTATCTCCCAGGTCACATGATCACCTTTTGAGAACTTCTGACAAGCAAAGTCAATGAGGAAGCCATATTCATTTAACAACCAGGTTAGTAACTTAACCACTGCAACGATTCATTTAACAAATGTGGAAAGAAAAGTTGTAAAATGGGGCAAAACTCACAGTAACAAATATCTCACTTACCAACATAAATTTGGGGTGCAATTGTGCTCATTGGTCAAGGACTACCTGCATGCATTTAAATATCCACTCTATTTTTATTTAAGCACTATTTTATTTTTAAATATGCATCAAAATGTGCATTTTCAAACTACTACATTACAGAGAACTATGTGACATCCAATGGATAGCATTGGACATCTTTTGATCTAAGATTCAGGTATCCCTGCTTGCTGACTACCTTATTTAGCGACTGTTCAAAGTTACAAAAGTGTAAAGAAACCAATTTTGAGACCATGCCAGCATCCTGCCAACATGTGATTGCCATTTGCGAGCTTCACATATTTACAACTGTCATGGTGTCCTGCAGTTACAGGATCATTATCTTCCCAACCAGTTTATGGCAAGCAATGTTAATAGAGAAAGCAGAAATAAAATCGCAAATTAGATGTCATCTGTAAAATTTGTAAATAGTTGAGCCATGTTTGTTTTTATAATGCAGTGGCTTTGAATTTGATCAAAAGAAAATTCTACATGAAAGTTTGCCTTTCTATTGTAAGCTCTTTTTTATCAAAATGTTCTGTCTGAAGCTTTTAACATCTTAGTTAAAATGGTTTTTAACAGAAACAAAGATTTCACAAAACCAAACTTAATGTTCCCCACATATGTATTGCTTGATCAAATACTTGATGTTGAATTTTCTTTTTTAAAAAAACTCAGAGGTGTCCATCTGTTTCCCATTCCAGGTCTGTGGTATATTATCCCATATGATGAGTACTTATTATCCTGTATAAGTAGTACTTTTTCTTGACAGAGAAATAGATTACATAATTGAGCAAATTTTTCCATCCTATAGGATCTACACATTTCTAATACCTGATTTCGTGAGAGGAAAGTGCTTGCAACTGTTAAAAAAAGCAGGAAAAAAATAGACAAAAATAGCTTAAAAGCATTTGTAGCTTCATAGCTTTTTTTTTCTGAGACAGTTTTCTGTTTGTGTTCATTCAACTCAGGCAAGCCAAGAAAGCTGTGCTGATTTTCTCTGGTTTGTATTTACAGATTATCAAGAATTTCATAAATTCCAAGAAGATGCTGAAGAAGCCCTTAAACATTTCAAGGCAAAAATGAAGAGAAAAGACTCTTAAGGCATTAGTTTAATCTCCTTAGACACCTAAGTAGTGTGACATGGCCATAAACCTGGCAGCATAGTAATGCCCAAGGATTTTCCCATGAATCTTGCTGTGCTGTCTGACCACATGATGGTATTCTTCTTATTTTAATTGCAAATAGGTAGGGAAGTTCACATTAAACCAAACAAGCCAAAATAAGGTACAGTTTTATATAAACACATGGGCTGGCTCCTTTTTGTATGGGTCTGAATTTTAATTTAGAAATAATTATGGTAGTCTGAATAGAAAAAATAATTCTATTTGCCCTCACCAGAAAGAGTTGCCCAAACATCATATGAATCTCTATCCAGATTCTAACCAATTTTCATTCAGTTGCCAAGCAAAGAGTCATTATACTCATTACAGAGCTGAAGAAGCTTCTTGAATGAGAAGCAAACCATCTTCAAAGAAAGATAACCAGAAAGTCCAGTTGCCTCTTCAAAAAGCACGATTGGGACAACAATGATCTGTACGACTGAGAATCTCCATGGTCATTACATTAATATTTCATCCTCATCTCTCTCCAACCACAGAACACCATTGCCTCATCAACTACTTTTAAGAAGCATGTCCTCGTGACATTACCTCTATTCTTTCTCAGACCACTCCAGATACAGTCTGATGTCACATTTAGATGTTGTGTTCTGTTCTTTAGAGGCACATTTTTGTTCTTCTTCCAACACAGATCTTTCCATATGTAGGTAGCCCTCAGCTTACAACCATCCCTATAGTGATAGTAGATGACAGCAGGACAAGTTACAACAGCAGTGAAAAAAGTGTTTTACCATAGGTCATCATGTCTATGACTGTTGCAGCATTGCTACACCCTGATGATTAAAATTTGGGCACTTGGAACCCAACACATATTTATGGTGGTTGTAGCATCCCAGAGTCATGTGATTACTAATTGCAACTTTCCCTACTGTCTCCCAAGAAGCAAATTCAATGGGAGGAAACTAGATTCATTGAATGCTGCGTAACTCACCTAACAACTGCATAATTCACTTATCAACATTGGCGAAAACTGTTGTAAAATCCAGGGCAACTCAATCAACAACCACCTTGTTTAGTAAGAGAAATTCTGGTCCCAGTTGTGGTCATAAGTCAAGGACACACTGTGCCCAATGGTAATACTGGTAATGATGCCCCGATCCTATTGACTGCCTACATCTGATCCCTTTCTAGTTATTTCGACTTCTATTGGACAGTTTTCTATTGGACAGTTTCTGGAGCATTTTTTTTCTGTTTCTGATTCAGAAATATCAACCACATGGAATATCAGCACTTAAAAATTGCTGTGTTTTTTCTTTAAACATAGCATTGGTAATTTTCTTATCTGCACATGCTGAGGACTACCTTCTACAGTTTTTAAGTTGGCTGCAAAAGGTACAGGACATGTTGCTTGAACAGAATATGTTATCTAGGCCATTGTCCCCGTTGCTGTTGTTTCACCTTTGTCATACAACTGTTACAATCATTCCAGGGGAGTGATAGGCCTATTCTCTTGGAGTCTCAAGTTGGATATATGAGGAAGAACCATGGATAAAATCTGAGCAGCTTCCTAGCCAGCAGGTTTAAATTTACATATGTATGTGAACAGGGGAGATTGATTGCCCACTGAATAAATTCTGGCTGACTAATCAGCAGGATGAAGAAGAAGCAGATCTTGTAGTCCTCTCTTTGCCCCTTACCATTTGCTTTTGGTAAAAGTTGTGCTCTTTTTCTGCCAGTAGGAATGCTGGGTGAGAGAGGAAAGAGACAGGTTCTGAAACTATTTTGCATTGAAACTGTAAAGACAGCATCATTGCCTGCCCTCATTGCTGAGACAAGGTAAAGCTTGGTCTTGGGGGCAAAGCAAATTATGTCATATAATACACTTTTCTGCTGATTCAAGAATTGAAGGAAATTGGCATTAATGAGGAAGTAGCTTCATATTAGCAAATGAGGAATTGTTGTGCAGAATATGTGTGTCTTCATATAATGGGAATTCTGTTTATAAGGTGAACAAAGAGGCTGGGTTCATGCAAGTTGAATAAGAAATGCTTTGGTTCAACCATGCAAGGAGTAAAGAGTGCAAAATAGCAACAAAAGCCAGTTTGATATAATGGTAAATGACACCAAGGATCAAAACTGAATACGGTAAATTCTGTTCATGCCACAGCCATGAGGCTAGCTGAGTGATTATGGATCCAGCCAGACACTTTCTCTCAGCTCTATGAAGAAGACGAGGACAAATTCTGGAATGTTTCCAGAAAAATTGCAGACTTTTCCAGGCAGTAACCAATTGAAGACACGCACATGTGCGCATGCCCACACACACACACACACACACACACACAAACATACACACGTTAGTAACATTTATACAGGCAGTCCTCAGCTTACGACCACAATTGAGTCCAACATTTTTGTTCCAAAGTGAAACATTTGTTAAGTGATTTTGTCATCATTTTAACAACTGTGTCACAGTTGTTAAGTGAATCACTGCAGTTGTTAAGTTAAGCCCCGTCACACTGCACCAACGGATGCAAAGAGGATGTAAAATGGACAAAAAAGCTAACCATCCGTTGGTTAACGCGATGTACTCACTGCCTCCATTTTGCTTCCTCTCTATCCGTCCAGCATCCGTCTATTGACGTTTCATCTGCTCAGAAAGTTTTGAGCTGCCCAAAACTTTTGTGCGGAAAATGTATCCAATTTGTCCGTTCTGCATCCGCTACGCAACTGCTACGCATCCGTTCTGTATCCGTTACGCATCCACTATATCCGCTAGGCATCCACTCCGCATCCGCGCAACTCGCATCTGCTCGGACACAGGAAGGAAGCAGAACGGACACAGAACGGATGCAGAACGGATGCAGAATGGATGCCAAGCGGAAACAAAGCATTTAAAATTGAAAAAACATTCGCAGAGGGGACCTATCTCGGATATTAAGGATGTCTACAGGATGCCTAGAGGATGCCTAGAGAATGCCGAGAGGATGCAAAGGGACACCTATATTGCCTATAAAAAGGGGGAGCAACTCACCTGCATCTCACTTTCAGCCCAGCAGCCCAGCTGTGCAGACCTCTGCAGCCTTCATCTGACATTTCCTCTTCCACAGTATCCAGTCATGCCCACCGTGGATCGTAACACAGTCCTTTTGGCAGCCACCATCCTTCTGCAACAGTGCGAAGCCATCTACAGGCTCTGTGAACTCTACTATGGGAAGAAAAGGAGGCGGCCAAGAAGCGTCTGGGTCCGAACATGGATCACCAGAAGAGCAGAGTACGGACTGTACAACAAGCTGATGGTGGAGCTCAGGAACGAAGACACTCGTGCATTCCAGAACTTCATGAGGATGCCTCCAGCCATGTTTGACGAAGTTGTGCAGCGCCTGACACCCAGGTTGACCAAGGCAAACACCAACTTCCGGCCCAGCCTGGTACCTGGGCTCAAGGTGGCACTCACTCTGTGCCACCTGGCCTCAGGGACCACCTACAGGAGCATGCAGTATGGGTGGAGGGTGCCACACAACACCATCAGCATTGTGGTCAGAGAAGTGGTGCAGGCCATCATCGAAGAATACCTGCAGGAGCTCCTCCACTGATGAAGGATGGAAGAAAGTTGCAGAGCAGTGGTACCAGAGGTGGAACTTCCCACACACCGTTGGAGCCATAGATGGGAATCACGTGGCCTGCAAAGCACCACCCAAGTCGGGCTCCAATTATTTCAACTACAAGGGCTTCTTCATCATCGTCCTCTTTGCCATGGTCGATGCTAACTGCAAGTTCATGTACATCGATGCTTCAGGCAGCAGCTCATGTTCACATGCCCAGGTATACGACGCCAGTGACCTCAAGGAGTGGCTTGAAGGCAACCTCATCATGGGCTTTCCAGATCCAGACCCCCTGCCCAACGACACAAAAGATGTGCCCTACTTCATCGTGGGGGATGATGCCTTCTCCCTCAGAACCTACCTTATGAAGCCCTACACTTCAAGACACCTCACCCGTGAAGAGAGGATCTTCAACTACAGGCTCTCCAGGGCAAGGCGGGTGGTGGAGAATGCCTTTGGCATCCTGGCCAATAGGTTCCAGGTACTTCTCACCACCATGCAGCATCGCCCAGAGACCTTGAGGAGGATTGTGGAAGCTTGCTGTATCCTGCACAATCTCATGCGCACCCGCTACCCAGTCTTGCAGAACAGGCTCGTGGACCTCCAACAAGGCAATGGGGACATGGAGCCTGGGGAATGGAGGCAAGGGCAAAACCTGATCGACACTCAGGATGTCCAAGGCCCCAACAGAGCCTCACGGGAAGGGAACAAGCAGCACAACCTCCTGAAACACTGCTGCAACTCCCCAGCTGGAGCAGTGGAGTGGCAAGACAGGATGATAGATGATTAATGAGTGCTTCCTTCAGCCTGTCTCATCACACTGATGAGATTGGGCCATGTATGTTGGATGGGCCTACAATGAACAGGGCATTTAATAAAGAGTTGTGTTTTTGTTGACATGTGTGGATGATTATTACATTATTATTGATAATAAAGGGGCACAGGTGTGGCACCAGGGAGGGTGGACAATACAGTCCCACTATGCTTCCACTGGAGGCTTTTCTATCCCACTGCTGTCCTTACCCATTCCACAGGTATTACCCATTTCAAAGGTATCCCTGCCCATCCCCCTGCTATCTTAACCCATCCCACAAGCATGCAAAGGCTTAAACCATTTCTAAAAGTTTTCACCAAGACTTTATTAAAAAAAAGAAATGAAGCAAGTGTGTGAATCAAAGATAAACTTTATTGAACAACAAGCTGTAAAACAAAAATGACCCAAGTCAAGTGTCCAAATAAACTCTACAGGTAGCCAGCTACCCAGTCTCTGGCACTCTTATTGGTCACTCGGAGGTGTGCCCAGTCTCAGGGGTGAACGGTCCAGGTGCTGTGGAGGTGGGTGGTGCTGGAGTGCTGGTCTGTATTGTCATTAGGGTGCCTGGCCCCGAGAGGACAACAGGGGATGGTGTGTTGAGGAAGCTCTCAGACAGCTGGCTCAGACCCGCGATGCTGAGAGGTCCTTCCTCTATGCCATGGGGTGTCAGCCCCAGTACTGATGAGAGATGTACTGAGGCTGGGCTTGGCTGTGGGGTGGAGGAACGAGTAGTGTAGTGGGGCTGTCTGGTCTGCAGCTGGGTGAGGACTGGCATGGGTGGCATCGGTGGTGTGGGTGGCATCGCTGTCGTCGGTGGCATCATTGTCGTGGCTGGCATCGGTGGCATCAGGGGAACCGGTGGCAACGGTGTCACCTGATGACTCTGTGCCTGGGCTGGGAAGGGCTGCTGCCTGTGCTGCTGGACCTCCTGGTAGCTGTAGCCCTGGTAGGTGAGGGCCTGTGGGAAGCCTTGGTATGGGAGGGACATCACCTGGGGTGGAGGAGCAGACCTGGACTGGGTGGGAGCAGGTTCCTCTGGGTCTGGAGGGTTGTGAAGCAGTTCCATGATCCAGTCCTTCACCACCTGGTACTGGGGTACCTCCATGTTCTTGAGGGTCTGGTTGACATAGGTGAGGAAGGGCTTGCAGTTGGAGGATGAGGAGTCGGTGCTGACCAGCTGAGAGACGAGATCTATCCTGGTGCGGATGGTGTCCCTGATCTCCAACAGGACAATGTGGCTCTGCCCCTCCTGCTGTCTGGCTCTCTGCCTTTCTGTGGAGGCGGAGCTGGGGGGGGTGGATGCGGCTTCGACTGTGGTGGACTCGATGTCTCCTCTCTCCCACCACACCAGGGAGTCCTCCACGCGCTCCACCATGGTGACAACAGCTGTCCGCGGGTTCTCCACTGTGGCACGCTCCACAGAAACCTGCCTGGAGACAGGGACTGACTCTCGGCCGGAAGAGGACTGGGTCTCAGCAGGCTGCCGGAGAGAGAGGGTAGATGGAGGGGCTCCTGGTGCTCCTCGGTGGCGGATCTCACCCTCCAGGAAGCTGCACCTGGCCATGACGTAGGTCTCTCTGTCCGTCAGCTTAACCATGGCCTGGCCAGATTTCTTCAGTTGCAGCTTCCCATACCAGGTGTGCATGTGCTTCCACCAGCCAAGGAGCACTTCCGAAGTGTAGCCCAGACTCTTCGCCTTCTCTCTCCAAGCAGCCTGCTTCCTTTTGGTGTCCCTGTACAGCCAGTGTCCCTTCCGCCACAGATAGTCATTCTCTCTCAGCCACTCCAGCACCTCATCCTCGTGTTCCTCCTCAATGAAGTATTGCTTCCTCTCCCGTCCCCGCATATGCCTCTTCCTCCCTTTGCCAGGACCAGATGGGTCCTCATCAGAGGGGCTCCCACATGGTAGGGGCTGCTCCTCCACACCACCACCAGCAGCAGCACCAGCAGGATCATCATCATCATCATCATCGTCATCATCATCATCATCATCACCATCACCAGCAGGATCATAATCAGCATCAGCATCATTAGCAGCAGCAGCAGCAGCAGGATCATCATCATCATCAGCAGCAGCAGCAGCAGCAGCAGGATCAGCAGGACCAGGATCAGAAGTAGCAGAGTAACCAGGAGCCCCAGCAGCACCAGCACCAGCACCAGCAGCACCAGCAGGACCAGGAGCATGACAAGGATGAACAGGACGAGTAAGACCAGGAGCACGAGCAGTATGAGCAGTATGAGCAAGTCCAGGAGCATGTGCAGGACGAGCAAGTCCAAGAGCACGAGCAGGACCAGCAGCAGCTTCAGCAGAGTACGCAGTAGAAGCACCACTGCCAGGAGCAGCTTCAGCAGAAGCTCCAGCACCAGAAGAGCGAGCCCGAGCAGCAGAAGCCCCAGCAGAAGCAGAGTCAGGGACAGGGGGCGGGAGGGTGTCCCTTTCCCTCTTGCCAAGGATGGCGGCAGGTTGCTGAGACTTTCACTTCTTCCCCATGGTTGTGGGGTTGCTAGCTGCCAGGGAGGCTGGCAGGGAGGCTGTCAGGCACCAAGGCTGACAGGAAGCCTGGCACCAAGGCTGGCAGGAAGCCTGACACCAAGGCTGGCAGGAAGCCTGGCAGGAAGACAGATAGGCAGGCAGGCAGGCAGGCAGCAAGGCTGGCAAGCAGGCAGGCACCAAGGCTGGCAGGCAGACTGACTGGCAGGGAGGCTGGAAAGCAGGCTGGCAGCAAGGCTGGCAGGCAGGCAGACAGCAAGGCTGGCAGGGAGGCTGGCCAAGAGGCTTGGAGGAAGGCTGGCAGCAAGGCTGGCAGCAAGGCTTGCAGGCAGGGCAGGCAAGGACTCGATGTATCCTGCAGCAGGTCTTTCCTCCGAATGCTGGCCATGTGCGAACTGCTTCCCTTTATATCCAGGGGGCTTGCGCAATGCATCCCCCCCGCATGTGCAATTAACGGCAGGCATCTGCTAGGCTTCTGCTGTGCATCCGCTAGGCTTCCTCTCTGCATCCGCTTCATCCGCTGTGCATCCGCTCTGCATCCGCTTCATCCGTTCCGCGTCCGCTTTGCTGAGGCCCCCTGGAAGCCCTGCGGATGTGCCATCCGCTTCCATCTGCTTCCATCCGCTGGGCTTCCGTTCTGCATCCACTTTCCATCCGCCCTGCATCCTCCC
The DNA here is from genome assembly GCA_015471245.1 of Laticauda colubrina. NCBI lineage: Eukaryota > Metazoa > Chordata > Lepidosauria > Squamata > Elapidae > Laticauda > Laticauda colubrina. Next base: position 1,603,046 of record BLBF01000048.1, read on the forward strand.
TGCGTCCGTGTTATCCGCTCCGGTTATGCAAATTTTTGCCCCTTTTGAGAGCGGATAACAATGGATGGAACATTTTGCTCGTCCGTTGTGTCCGTTTTGCATCCGTTGGGCAGTGTGACAGGGCCTTTAGTAACATGGTTGTTAAGTGAATCTGGCTTTCCTATTGACTTTGCTGGTCAGAAGTTTGTAAAAGGTTATCACATGACCCCAGGACCCTGCAGCTCATAGATATAAGTTAGTTGCCAAACTTCCAAATTTTGATCATGTAATTGTGCCATGATGATACTAAGTATTTTAAAAATGGTAATAAGTCACTTTTTTCAGTGCAGTTGTTAACCCTGAACAGTCACCAAATGAATTGCTGTAAGTCAAGGACTACCTTCTATCTCAATCACTATATGCATGTCTGCATAATTCCCTCTGAGGAAATTACTCAAGAAATACTTTGTTGATAATTGTCTTTTTAAAATATTTGTATATTCTTAAAAAAAAAGGGCAAGTAATTAGAGTTGTGATGGCGAACCTTATGGCACGTGTGTCAGAGGTGACACTCAGAGCCTTCTCAGTGGACACATGTTGCCAGCTTCTATTTTCTGGTGCACCAATCAGCTTGTCTTTGCAGGTACCAGAGTGCCAGAAAATGGCCCAAATATCAGCCAAAACCAGGTCATTTTTCCAGCTGTTTTAGGGCCTTTTTCGGGCCATTTCCAGGGCATTTTGGGGGGCATTTTTCTATCTGTTTTTGGTTCAAACAATGGCCTGAAAGTGGCCACCAAAATGGCCTGAATGCAGCCCTTCAAATAGCTTTCAGATTTCCATTTGCTGAAAGGTAAATTCTATCAGCCATGTTTTACCTCTGTGTGGCTGCCATTTTGTGACAACAGTTGTGAACCTCTCTAAGCATTCAAAAATGGCTGCCTTATCCTTCTTTGCTCTAGCTTGTCCTAGTTTGTCCTGACCCACCTACCATATTCTTCCTCCTTAATAGCTAGCTGGTTGTTGCCCTCCTCTTGGCTTTCAACTTTTCTGCTCTGGCACACCTTTTTCCCCTGAGGACTGTGGGAAGAGCATTTTTTAAAACTCCATGCATGAGAATAATAATTTCCAGGCTGGAGTCTACCTGAAGTGAGGCACAGTTCTTAATGGAATGTGCTGGGGACGGAGCTGGCTTTATTTGACACAAAGTGCAAGTCTATCTAAACGTCAGCTGGTCAGACCATGCTTTGTAAACCATTAACACTGCCTGTCCCCCTTCCTTAACCCTCAGGACTCAAGTAACCTTTTGCCTCAGTGTTTTTTCACTGTGGAAGGTAACTTTAATATTTTTAAACTGCTATCAAATGCAAACAAGAGGAGAAAGGTGCAGGTACACATTTAGAGTCATGTCACCTTTTGGAAGCTGTTGCTAAACCATGTAAAAGGTTCTGTGAGATGGTTTGAGGGCAATGTCAACAAGAAGGTGAAGGAAACTAAGCGAAAGCTCAGAAATAATACAGAAAATGCTTCAAATGCTTTTGGGTCTCTCATTTTGAGATGTTTTTGTGGCTAGTAGATGGGACAGTGGATTTTTTTATTATTTTTGAAAGTTGCTACAAAGAAAGAGATGGAGACATAAAGAAGATGCAGCTTACTGAAGAGCTATATGGATTTCCTGCTATATGCAATATCTGCCTTTATGATCCTTGATATATAGGTAGTCCCTGTTTTAAAACATCAATTGAGACTGAACTTTCATTATCAAGTGCTACAGTTGCTAATGAGTTACATAAGATTTTATGAGCTCTTTTGCCACTATAATTAAGGAAATCACATAGTCATTAAGCAAATCTGGCTTCTCCATTGACTTTACTTGACAGAAGCTCCCTCGGATGTTTCCAAATGGCCATAATGTGTCTCCCAGGACACTGCCTCATCATAAATACACAACTGTTGCCAGAACCATTGCACTGTTTGCTAGACAAAAAAACTGTCTGGACTTGGGATCACAAAGAACAAAAAACCTTTCAGAATATAAAAGACTTGTTAACGTCAGACACCGTTCTTATTCAGTTTAGTAATACTCTACCCTTGATGGTCACATGCAACACTTCACCATTCGGAGTCGGGGCTATCCTGAGCCACCAATTACCTGACAGGAGAGAGGCACCCGTCACTTTTTATTCGAAAATGCTCTCCAAAGCAGAACGCAACTACAGCCAACTAGACAGAGAGGCCCTGGTTATCGTCGCCAGAGGAAAACATTTTCATGAATACCTATACGGTAGGACATTCTCCATTGTTACTGACCATAAACCATTACTGGGAATTTTGGCTGGGAACAAACCCACACCGACCATTCTATCTCCACGGATGACTAGGTAGTCAGAATTCCTGGCTACCTATTCATATACATTCCTGCATCGACCCGGAAAACAAATCACCCATGCAGAGGCATTAAGCTAAGCACTATTACCAATCATAGAGGACGACCCTTCTGCAGCCACCGCCACCCTACAATTAGAAACCTGCCCTGAACTCCCATTGACTGCAGATGATGTCGCCAGAGCCACGGCAAAAGACTCATTGACTGCCCGTGTTTTGACTTGGGTAGGTAAAGGCTGGCCGAAAGGCTAAAAGACTGAAAACTTTAAACCTTTCCGGACTAGACAAACTGAACTGTCAGTACAAAAGGGTTGTTTATTGTGGGGAGATCGGGTGGTGATTCCATCCAAACTACAAGAAGAGCTGTTAGTCATGTTACATGAGGGCCACCCAGGCATAGTCAAGATGAAAAGCCTGGCCAGGAGCTGTGTCTGGTGGCCTGGCCTAGACAAGGACATTGAACGCTGGATTGCAACATGCCACAAGTGTCAGAGAGCTAGACCCACACCACTGCAAGCTCCCATATGGGACTGGGAGACCCCACGAGGCCCTTGGTCTCAAATCCATATTGATTTTGCAGGACCAACTAGGGGAAATACGTTTTTAATAGTTGTGGATGCATATTCAGATTGGCTAGAAGTCATCTTAATGTCATCCACAACAACCGACGCTGTTATAAAACAGCTAAACAAATTATTTGCAATGCATGGGTTACCTGATTTCTTAGTATCAGACAATGGGCCATAACTAACAGCAATGCAATTCGAACAATACTTAGCCTCTTTGGATATACGCCATGCACTAACCACGCTGGCCCACCTGGCGGCGAATGGTAGGGCCGAGCGAATGGTTGGGTTCACAAAAGAAGGTCTTGAGAAAATGGACCATGGGGATGTCCAAGACAAGCTAAACCGCTTGCTTCCACTACAACACATCACTCCCAGTAGCACAACAAACAAAAGCCCAGCAGCATTACTAATGGGGAGAAAACTCAGATCCCATTTAGATAGGTTGCACCCCAATTATACTTGCGAGAAACCCGCCAACTCTTCCAGCTGATACCGCACTTTTGAAATCGGCGACCTGGTCTATGCAAAGAATTTTACCGGGGACCCTCTTTGGCTTCCAGCCACAATCACATAAGTAACAGGTCCCAGTCCTACCGACTAACTGCACATAGACCAGCTTAGTTCCCGCAACATCGAGCGCAAAACAACCGTGCAACCACAAATAATAAATTTTGATGAAAACAAAACCAAAGAGGGGGGGGAATACAAATAAATAAAAAAGGGTGGGAAAATGTACCATTAAAATCACAACCAGAAAATCTAACCAACCAAAAAGAGCACTTACGGTTAGAGATGCAGTTTAACAGTAAATTCAAGGACTGGTCACAAAAAATTGTTTCAACCATTGCAACTTTGAATGGTCACTGCATTAGGCAGTCTGTAAGCAAAGACTAGCTGTGAGTTAGTTTTCTCCTTTTCACAACAACCCCATGAAATCCACTAAGCTGAAATATGGAAACCAGTTCAAGGTCACCTTAATAGCTGGATCTTTCCAGTCCCTTTATTTCAATACTGTATCCACTGGAGATTGTTCTACACTCCACTAGATCTCATTATTAGCAAATGCTCATAATATTCAAGAACTTTGCTATGGATCATTACTTCTTCCCTTTTGAATATATGTGCCCAAACTTCCTTCTCCTGGTAACAAGATATTCCATCTGAAAATAATTCTTGTACTTCAGCAGTTCACATCCATTTAAACAATATGTTTCAATTGCTTGCTATCTTAAACAACAGCGTTGTTTACATTACAACACTTCAGATGTGTAATTTGCTATATATGAAATAGTGAACCAGAAAAGGGAAACGATCTAAACCACATTCAGTATAATGCTATTCCTGACAAGTGGGTGCTGTAAAGGCACTGAAAAATAACAGAGGAGCTAAAGATTACAAGTTGATGAATTTCTGAGGAACGGTTTAGGTGTATATCAAAAGCAAAAGGAAAAGTTTGCCATAAATAACAACAGTTTGTATTTTATATGCTATACCTAAGGGAAAGGACAAGTAATCTATGGTTTAAGATTTTGAAAGAAAGAAGATGCATTTTTGAAAAGAATCCAATGCAATCCCCTATCTATCTATTAAGTAGCTTCACCACAACTGCCAAAGCAGAAGTCACTGTCTATATAATGTGGAGGCAATATGGATTAATAAAACAATGCAAACCGGCATGGCAAATGGGCATGTCTTTTCAAAGCCAGCCTTCAGTTACTTCAATTTTACTGCTCTTTTCTTAAAGCCCCTGTCACACTGCAACAATGGATGGAAAGAGGATGTAAAACAGAGAAAAACACTTACCATCCGTTGGTTAACACGATGCTTCCGTTCTGTACTCACTGCCTCCGTTTTGCTTCCTCTCTATCCGTCCAGCATCCGTCTATTGACGTTTCATCCGCTCACAGGGTTTTGAGCTGCTCAAAACTTTTGCGTGGAAAATGTATCCAATGCGTCCGTTCTGCATCCGCTAGGCATCCGTTATGCATCCGTTATGCATCCGCTATATCCGCTAGGCATCCGCTACACATCCGCGCAACTCGATCAGCTCCAGCGGTAAACGGACGCAGGGAGGAAGTGGAACAGATGCGGAACGGATGCAGAACGGATGGAGAATGGATGGAGAAAGGATGAAAGCAGATGCAGCTCGCAAAGAAAGCATTTAAAACAGAAAAAACATTCGCAGAGGGGACCTATCTCAGATATTAAGGATGTCTAGAGGATGCCTAGAGGATGCAAAGGGACACATAGTGGAAAATCTATACTATCTATAAAAAAGGGGAGCAACTCATCTGGATCTCACTTTCAGCCCAGCAGCCCAGCTGTGCAGACCTCTGCAGCCTTCATCTGGCTCTTGCTCTTCCACAGCATCCAGTCATGTCCACCATGGATCGTAACAAAGTCCTTTTGGCAGCCACCATCCTTCTGCAACAGTGCGAAGCCATCTACAGGCTCTGTGAACTCTACTACGGGAAGAAAAAGAGGCAGCCAAGAAGCCTCTGGGTCCGAAGATGGTTCGCCAGAAGAGCAGAGGACAGACTGTACAACAAGCTGATGGTGGAGCTCAGGAACGAAGACACTCGTGTATTCCAAAACTTCATGAGGATGCCGCCAGCCATGTTTGATGAAGTTGTGCAGCGGCTGACACCCAGGTTGACCAAGACAAACACCAACTTCCGGCCCAGCCTGGAACCTGGGCTCAAGGTGGCACTCACTCTGCACCACCTGGCCTCAGGGACCACCTACAGGAGCATGCAGTATGGCTGGAGGGTGCCACACAACACCATCAGCATTGTGGTCAGAGAACTGGTGCAGGCCATCATCGAAGAATACATGGAGGAGCTCCTCCAGTGCCCCACCACTAAAGAAGGATGGAAGAAAGTTGCAGAGCAGTGGTATCAGAGGTGGAACTTCCCCCACACCGTTGGAGCCATAGATGGCAAGCACGTGGCCTGCAAAGCTCCAGCCAAGTCAGGGTCCACTTATTTCAACTACAAGGGCTTCTTCAGCATCATCCTCTTCACCATGGTCGATGCTGACTACAAATTCATGTACATCGATGCTTCATGCAACAGGTCAGCTTCAGATGCCCAGGTATACAACTCCAGTGACCTCAAGGAAGGGCTGGAACGCAACCTCATTGTGGGCTTCCCAGATCCAGACCCACTGCCCAATGACACGCAAGATGTGCCCACTTCATCGTGGGGGATGACGCCTTCTCCCTCAGAACCTACCTCATGAAGCCCTACACTTCAAGACTCCTCACCCTTGAAGAGAGGATCTTCAACTACAGGCTGTCCAAGGCAAGGTGGGTGGTGGAGAACGCCTTTGGCATCCTGGCCAATAGGTTCCAGGTACTTCTCACCACCATGAAGCATTGCCCAGAGACTGTGAGGAGGATCATGGAAGCTTGCTGCATCCTGCACAATCTCATGCGCACCCACTACCCAGTGTTTCAGAACAGGCTTGTGGACCTCCAACAAGGCAATGGGGACATGGAGCCCGGGGAATGGAGGCAAGGGCAAAACCTGATAGACACTCAGGATGTCCAAGGCCCCAACAGAGCCTCACGTGAAGGGAAGAAGCAGCACAACCTCCTGAAACACTGCTGCAACTCCCCAGCTGGAGTGGTGGAGTAGCAAGACAGGATGATAGATGCTTAATGGATGCTTCCTTCAGCCTGTCTCATCACACTGATGAGATTGGGCCATGTATGTTGGGTGGGCCTATAATGAACAGGGCGTTTAATAAAGAGTTGTGTTTATGTTGACATGCGTGGATGATTATTACATTATTATTGATAATAAAGGGTCATAGGTGTGGCACCTGGGAGGGTGGACCATACAGTCCCACTATGCTTGCACTGAAGGTTTATCTATCCCACAGCTATTACCATCCCAAAGGTATCCCTGCTCATTCCACAGGTATCCCTGCCCATCACACTGCTATCTTAACCCATCCCACAGATATCCTAACCCATCCCAAAGGTATCCCTGCCCATCTGACAGGTATCCCTGCCCATCCCACAGCTATTACCCATTCCAAAAATATCCCTGCCCACCCCACTGCTATCCCACAAGCATGCAAAGGCTTGAACCATTTCTAAAAGTTTCCACCAAGACTTTATTAAAAAAAAAGAAATGAAGCAAGTGTGTGAATCAAAGATAGACTTTATTAACAACAAGCTGTAAAAGAAAAATGACCCAAGTCAAGTGTCCAAATAAAGTCCACAGGTCACCAGCCAACCAATCTCTGGCAGTCCTTTTGATCACTTGGATGTGTGCCCAGTCTCAGGGGTGAAGGGTCCAGGTGCTGTGGAGGTTGCTGGTGCTGGAGTGCTGGTCTGAAGCGCCATTGGGGTGCCTGACCCTGAGAGGACAACAGATGACGGTATGTTGAGAAAGCTCTCAGGCAGCTGGCTCAGACCCGTGATGTTGAGAGCTCCTTCCTCCATGCCATGGGGTGTCAGCCCCAGTACCAAGGACATAAGTACTGAGGCCGGGCTTGGCTATGGGGTGGAGGAAGGAGCAGTGTAGTGGGGCTGTCTGGTCTGCAGCTGGGTGAGGACTGTCATGGGTGGCATCAGTGTCGTGGTGGCATCAGTGTCGTGGGTGGCATCGTTGGCGTCGGTGGCATCAGTGTCGTGGATGGAATCGGTGGCATCAGTGGAGCCGGTGGCAACGGTGTCATCCAATGACTCTGTGCCTGGACTGGGAAGGGCTGCTGCCTGTGCTGCTGGTAGCCCTAGCCCTGGTAGGTGAGGGGCTGTGGAAAGCCTTGGAATGGGAGGGACATCACCTGGGGTGGAGGAGCAGACCTGGACTGGGTGGGTTCAGCTGGGCCTGGAGGGTTGTGAAGCAGCTCAGTGATCTGGTCCTTCACCACCTGGTACTGGGGTTCCGCCATGTCCCTGAAGGTCTGGTTCACATAGGTGAGGAAGGGCTTGTGGTTGGAGGATGAGGAGTCAGTGTGGACCAGCTGAGAGAGGAGATCTATGCTGCTCCAGATGGTGTCCCTGATCTCCAGCAGGACAATGTGGCTCTGCCCCTCCGGTCTGCCTCTGTGCCTTTCTGTGGAGGTGGAGCTGGGGGTGGATGCGGGTAGGGCTGTGGTGGACGTGCCATCTCTTTTCTCCCACTGCATCAGGGAGTCCTCCATGCGCTCCACCACAGTTAGTACAGCTGTGGGGGGTTCTCCGCTGTGGCACGCTCCACAGAAACCTGCCTGGAGACAGGAGCTGACTCTCGCCCGGAACAGGACTGGCTCTCAGCAGGCTGCCGGAGAGAGAGGGTAGTCAGAGGGGCTGCTGGTGCTCCTCGGTGGCGGATCTCACCCTCCAGGAAGCTGCACCTGGCCATGACGTAGGTCTCTCTGTCCGTCAGCTTAACCATGGCCTGGCCAGATTTCTTCAGGTGCAGCTTCCCGTACCAGGTGTGCATATGCTTCCACCAGCTGAGGAGCACCTCCGAAGTGTTACCCATACTCTCCGCCCTCTCTCTCCAAGCAGCCTGCTTCCGCTTGGTGTCCCTGTACAGCCGGTGTCCCTTCCACCACAGATAGTCATTCTCTCTCAGCCACTCCAGCACCTCATCCTCGTGTTCCTCCTCAATGGAGTATTGCCTCCTCTCCCATCCCCGCATATTCCTCTTCCTCCCTTTGCCAGGACCAGAGGGGCCCTCATCAGAGGGGCTCCCAGGTAGTAGGGGCTGCTCCTCCACACCACCAGCAGCAGCAGCACCAGCAGGATCATCATCATCATCAACATCATCATCACCAGCACGATCATAATCATCATCATCAGTGTTAGGGATAACATTGTTCACCCTAACTGGTTTGGGTGAAATAATAACTATGAATCATAGTTAGTGTATGTTAGAGTGTATTCAGCTTTAACTGGAAAATAGCAATTCAAGGAGTGGTTAAGAAAACAATATATAAGTAGCAAGACTACGGCTTGCTCTCTCTCTCTGGCTTTGATGATCCCTGATTACTGCTTGGAATCAAGACTGCATTGCTCGAACGGGAGAGACAACAAAGGACTGATTTTGTAAGTGAACTGACATAGAATATTCTACATGGACTTTGCTAACTGAATACCCCTGAATGGACTGACTACATGGTAAATGAATATTGGACTGTTATTTGACTATGCCATAAACTTATACTGGAATAAAATATATTCTTGATAGCACAAGCGTATCTGTTATTTTTACTGTATGTTAATAAACATACAAGCTTAGCTCACTCATTTATCTGTGTGCCTATCTGACTAATGCTGCACATTCTGTTTAGCTTGTCTACCTAACCCTGATTGGGGAACCCAGGCTTAACAATCAGCAGCAGCAGCAGCAGCACCAGTAGGATCATCAGCAGCAGCAGCACTAGCAGCAGGACCAGCAGGACCAGGATCAGCAGCAGCAGAGTAAGCACCAGCAGTGCCAGCAAGACCAGGAGCATGAGCAGGACGAGCAAGTCCAAGAGCATGAGCAGGACCAGCAGGATGAGGAGCAGCTTCAGCAAGGTACGCACCAGCAGAAGCACCACCGCCAGGACCAGCTTCAGCAGAGTAAGCATGAGCAGAAGCACCACCGGCAGGAGCAGCCTCAGCAGAGTAAGCACAAGCAGAAGCACCACCGGCAGGAGCAGCCTCAGCAGAGTAAGCACGAGCAGAAGCACCACCGCCAGAAGCAGCATCATCAGCTCCTCCAGAAGCAGAAGCAGCAGAAGCCCCAGCAGAAGCCCCAGCAGAAGCAGAGTCAGGGACAGTGGGCGGGAAGGTGGCCCTGTCCCTCTTGCCAGGGATGGTGGAAGGTTGCTGAGTCTTTCTCTTCTTCCCCATGGTTGTGGGGTTGCTGGCTGGCAGGGAGGCTGGCAGACACCAAGGCTGGCAGGAAGGCTGGCAGGCAGGCACCAAGGCTGGCAGGAAGGCTGGCAGGAAGGTTGGCAGGCAGGCACCAAGGCTGGCAGGCAGGCAGGCACCAAGGCTGGCAGGCAGACTGGCTGGCAGGGAGGTTGGAAGGCAGGCTGGCAGCAAGGCTGGCAGGCAGGCAGACAGCAAGGCTGGCAGGAGGCTGGCCAGGAGGCTGGGAGGCAGCCTGGGAGGCAGGCTGGCGGCAAGGCTTGCAGCAAGGCTTGCATGCAGACATGCAGGCAGGGCAGGCAAGGCAGTCAATGTGTCCGGCAGCAGGTCTTTCCTCCGAATGGTGACCTGCTTCTGAGCTGCTTCCCTTTATATCTGCGGGGTTTACGCAATGCATCCCCCCTGCATGCGCAATTAATGCTCAGCATCCGTTAGGCTTCTGCTGTGCATCCGCTAGGCTTCCGCTCTGCATCCACTTCATCCGCTGTGCATCCGCTGTGCATCCGCTTCATCCCTTCCGCGTCCGCTCTGCATCCACTTCCTCCGTTCCATGTCCACTTTGCTGAGGTCCCCCGGAAGCCTTGCGGATGTGCCATCCGCTCTCATCCGCTTCCATCCACTGGGCTTCCATTCTGCATCCGCTTTCCATCCACTCTGCGTCCTCCCCGCATCCATTCCTTTCCGTGTTATCCGCTCTGGTTATGCAAATTTTTGCTCCTTTTGAGAGTGGATAACAACGGATGGAACATTTTTCTCGTCCGCTGTGTCCTTTTTACAAACATTTTGCATCCGTTGGGCAGTGTAACAGGGGCTTAAGCTGCTTCTCCAGCATGTCACTCTCCTCACAGAAAGGATTCAGTTGATTCACATTGCTTCAGAGGTATGGTGGAGGCAGTAAATGAATTGCTGCTCTTTGAAAACACCTTTGTGATGCTTACAAATGTTTTCCTTGGTTTGGTAAAGAACATGCAAAGGATACCATTGGATAACTGAGTGCTAAATTAGGAATTGACATTGGCACTCTCTAGGAACTATGAGAAAAAAGTTCCTTATGATTATTCTGAAATATTATTAAGGTTCAGGACCATAGTCGTCAATATCCCAAAACAACAGTGCACCATTCCTATAAGCTTGCAAAAATGTTGTATAATTCCTTTATTCAATATAAAATTTGAATCCACAACTTTGGGCAAGTCACAGTCATTTTCAGCCTTGATTCTGCTTATTAAATGGGAACAAATATGTAATTTGAATGGTTTGAAATGCACCTTCATACTTAATGTCAATATTCTATAAATGGAAGGTATAATGTAAGAATGGGGTGGCAAGGTGGCTCAGAGGTGGTTTAAAATACTGGGCATGTCAGCTGGAAAGCTGGCAGCCCAGGTTTGAGACCTGGGTGCCACACAAAAGGATGAGTTTCTGTCCTTCCCCACTCCTGACAACTCAGCAGTTCGGAAGCATGCAAATGCAATTAGATAAATAGGTATCACAACAGTAGGAATGTAATAGCACTCTATAATGTCCTGCTTGCCACATCACCACAAAAATGTCTTTGGAAAGCATTTGCTCAATGGCCTTGAATCGGAGACAAGCATCACCCCCTATAGTCAGCAATGATTAGCAGAGTAAAATCTGACATAGTTTTATTTTTATGTAAGAATGAATGAAAACTAAATTTAGTTTTAACTCTTGTCTTACAGTAAGATATTTGAAATAATTGTTTTCAGCCATTATTTTGAAATAATTGTTTTCAAGTGTTTAATAGTCTTCTCTTAAACACTTTAAATACTTTATAACTCTTACTGAAATTATTTATTCCTTTACATTAGCTCCCTTGAAAACACATAGGTTTGCTGTTACCAATGTGAATGAATATCAGTGGTGGGATTCAAAAATTTTTATTATTGATTCTGTAGGCATGGGTTGATGGGTGTGGGAGGGGAAGGATACTGTAAAATCTCTAGTCAGAGGTGGTATTTGCCAGTTCTCCAAATTTCTCAAAATTTCTGCTACTGGTTCTCCAGAACTGGTCAGAACCTGCTGAATACCACCTCTTATGAGTATATACTGAATACATATAGAGATTTAATGAACCATCCATTTAGATACACAGGACAAGACAGGGCTGAGATGAAATAAAATAAGACAATAATTAAAACAACTCTGTAGAACAGGGTAAAGAAAGGAGACATTGATTTATGAATAGTATTTTTTATTCTAATTATATCAGAATTTTGGAGCTTTATTCTAAGTCCATCGTGGATATGAGACAGCTCAGTGAAGGTTCACAGGTAGTATTGGGCTTCGTCAACATAATCTAAAAGATCTCTGCTCAGTTGTGGAATTCATTAAATGATAGAACCAAAACTTTCAACTTCTTGTAAATTCAAGCAGTAACTCAAGGAAATAGGGCAGATGTAAAGGTAGGGTTGTTTAATCCTTTTGATGGAGTATACCTGGAAAGAGAAAAAGGAAGAGTTGGAAAAAGAGAAAAAAGTTTATTTTAAAGTAATTAAAACATACATATACAGACTTCCCTATCCATCACTACTAAGAGAATATAATTGCATAAAGGAGCATTTAATAAAGGATAGTAAAGAAATGCTTGAGGCAGCTCTCTATACAGGGAAGAATTTTTTTATTTTTTCCACAAAGTATCAACATGTCTCGAACCACAACAAATTAAATATTGACATAAGTGCCACAGAAAGAAACACTGGGGCAGAATTTATACAATGCTGACATACTGCTAGTGGAAAATGTTTTGGAGAAAAAAATAACCTTGATGTACACTGTAACCAAGCTCAGATTGGAAATTCTGGTAAAGGGGAAAAAAACCTGCAGACCATTGGCTCATTCAGATGAAATATCTACTCTTTGTTGACTTGCAAAGCAAAGCAAAATGAAGTAAAACGATCAGAATTCCTTCTTGTAACAGGGAAAACTATATATTTTTGAAAAATATTTGTGAAACAAAACCTGAACAACATCTTAGCTACCGTAGGAAGTTTCTTCATTCTCTAATTTCAAGAATTTGCCATGTGTCATCTTAATACTAAATTTATTTATTTAATTAATTCATTCAAATTAATTTATATGACTGTTCATCTAAAAAAATTGCTTCAGGCAGTGCACAGTTAAATAAATCTATATAATGACACAAATTAAAATTAAAAAATAAGAATGCACAACAAAAGTAAATTAAAAAGTGGGAGTTATCACATCAACAATAGTAATTTCATCACAGGACTCTTTATCCATTTGTTACAAAACTCAAGGAAACATGTATATTTTTCAAGCAGTGTCTTATCCTCCTAAAAATGAAAGCTAGATATTTGAAGCCACAACAGTCATAATTTAAAGACTTCTCTACTTCATCTTTTGCATTAGCAAAGATGGGATGTACTAGTTATCAGATATTCTTAATTTTCTCATTTCTTCCTGCAGACTGACAGTTAGGTGCTTGGCAATATATTGTCATACGGTAGAAAAATACACCATTTTCTACAAAAACTGATGGAGTTGATAGAGATGGCTAAATTGACTGCTCTGATCAAAGAAAAAAAATACAAATACTTTCATTTCTACTTGAAAACCACTTCTGGACTTTTGTGCTTGAGTTGGGAAAAAAATGAAACTTTGATTTTGGGTTTTACCAATTAAATAGATTTGTTGTTATAGAAATGGTATAGAAATGTTGTTGTAGAAATGATTAGTTACTATTATGAAAAAGTAAAAAGTTGAGAGTAGAAAATATACCATTCTGTAAATTTAATAAAGCAACATCTGAATGTTCTCCATCGCCTTAAAGAAGCCATCAATGTTGTGGTAGATAAAGTAGGAAATACCTCCTCTGTCTGTCAAACTTTTGAAACTAACAATTTATTATTGGTTAAAGTCATTTTAATTCCCTTCTGGTGGAATGGTCCTAATTTTGCTAATTGAACATTCAGTTGGGATCAGTCTGAAATTTCAAATTCAGAATCTGAAGAACTTGACTATTTATGCCTTAGAACAGCAAAGGAACAGCTCCTTGAAACACAAAAACATGATACAACCAGTTAGTTGGTAGTCAGGGCTCGTCAGATATGCAAGATAAACCAGACAGAAAACACAATTAGATGAACTAATTCTACTATATTGTTAAACTTACATTAACAGAATCTTGTAAGTCTGGATGTACATTTTACAGCCCAAGAAAGGAAAAATGTTTCTGACCAACATGTCCTCTCCACATTCGTGCTACAGTCTAAGTTTCTTTTTATCTGACCTTTTTTTTTTTTTTTTTTTGGCTGAAGCTCTTCTCTTCTGTCTCCCAAAGTCATTCCCACATACCATTGTATAAAATTATATAAAATAGATGGGTGTTGTGCCTACCTGTGACTCTTTCTATATTGTTGGAATACCTGGAAGCTAAGATCGGAAAGTGACTATTATTGGATCTTCCTATCATAATTATCTTTCTGGAGTCTTTTGCACAAGTAAGATCTTGTGCTTGTTTTCTATGCAGAAAGCTTTGAGTTTGCAGCATGCATCATGTCACTTTGATTAAAGATTTACAAATGCAATAAGTTTGTTTATGAGAAGCTGACTTTGTGTCTGTAACTGATAGCATTAACACTGGCTCTCTGAAAAATGCTGTAGCTCATGGGCTCAATCCATGAGGATTCTGGGCTCAATCTTGAATGAAATGTTAAGGTTTCCATTCAAGAAATTAGGTGATAATAAAACAGTAGACGGACACAAAGGGAGAACTCAGATCTAGACAGAATTTAAATTTACATAGTGATTGTCTATGAATTAGTGCCTTTTCATTTTAATTATGGTGTGTGTGTATGTACAGCTTTGAATCCTTGCTAGTGATTAGTCCCTGTGTTTTCTTGGCAAGGTTATTCAGAAGTTATTCAAAAATATTTCCCTCTGGAATATCATTATTTCAAAATGTACTTCTTATAACCACTAGGTGATTCATTGTGTGTGTCTTTGTGGTGGACTGTAGTCCAGAGTCACAGAAAGACTTTCCAAGAGACCAAAGAATCAGCAGAGTTTGAAATGTTTGATATGCAGAAAGAGGGTAGCATTAATATAACTATTAAATAGTTATGCAGATAACATTAGGTGCTTTAATCTGGTAAGATGTCTGTATATAGGTGAACAACAATAAATAATTACTTAGAATGTCTATCAGTCATCCAGATCATGATTGTCCTAAAGGTACTTTTTCAAAAGGCAACTGGACATTTGTCTTTGAAGACATTTCACTTCTAATCCAAGAAGCTTCTGCAGCTCACATTGGACCTAGTGGGAAATGGAAGGATTTATACTCACAGAAAACTGATCATTTTCATTCTTAGTTCTTAAGGCCACTGGTAGGTTTATCTGTGTCGTCAGGATCACCTGAGTACTGCAAATGTGTGTGGAGCCTTATGGGAACTGTATTGTACACTGGAGATAGATGATATTTTATCCCTCCCTCTCTGTTGAAAGAATGCTGTTCAGTTTTGACATAGATGGCCTCTTTGACCCCTCTTTCAAACCAGCAGTCTTCTTTATCCAAATGTGGACTTAGCTTTCTTCAAAAGAGTGGCCTTTGTCTTTTAAATGCATATGGACTGCGAAATCTTGTCCATTGGTTTTGTTCTCTTATGGTCTGCAATACATTTGTGAAGTGGCTGTTTTGTTTCTCAGATGTACAGATCTGCACGTATCTCACTGCATTATATTGCATTTAGAGAATACAACATTCTAAAAGAATTCAAATGACCAGCTGTCTGCAAGGAATATAAATCTTTCCATTATCCACCATTCAGTCACAGCTGAAGAAGCATCTTGGATGAGAAGCGAAACATCTTCAAAGAAAAACAAGAAAGTCCAGTTGCCTCTTGAAAAAGCACTTTTGGGGGAAACTACTCAGAAGTAACTCCTTATGTCACTCTTGGTTCATTGGGCATGACAATGTATGATATTGGTGCTGAGCTACAGAAAACCAGTGTAACTATCTCACTTTATAAACAGGATTCCCTACTTCCAAACAACAAAAACAGTTGGCATGTTGCTATAAGATTTCACTGGGTTGGACTTAGTCAGAAAAATATCTGGCTTGTTTTCCCATGCTTGAGTACTAGGCATAATCAAGAGCCAGTTTCATATAGTGTGAGGGCACCATACCAAAAACCAGGAGACTATGAATTCTAGTTCTGCTTCGGCATGAATGCCTGCTGGATGACCTTGGGCCAGTCACTGAGCCGAATCCATCTCATAAAGTTTTTTGTGTGGGGAAAATAAGAAGAAGAAAGAGAGTTAAGTATGATCACTGTCATGAGTTATTTATAAAAAATAATAAAGGCAGGATAAGAATTAGTAAATAAGTTCTACAATAATTCTTATTCCATCATGTGATTTCAGCCTGTTATAAGCCACAGAATGACCATGGTGATGTAAAGACTCAGGGTAGCCAAATCCTAGAATCTCTCAGGATATATCTGTTGGTTACAACAGGGGTGTCAAACTGGTGACCCACAGGCCACATGCATCTTGCGCAGGACTTGCCTACCCCAGCTCTGCAAAGGTAAATCACAATACATCATGATACATCATGTGACACGATCGAGTTTGACACCCATGGGTTAGAAGGTTTGAAGTTTTAGTATGGTAAGATTCTGTCTGTTAGCTATAAGCAAATAAAGAACTGGACTCAAATAGATGTCATATATTTTTATCATCTCTGGGATTTAGGTCTGACAGCCACACAAACCAGTATTATTGGTCTGTCTTCATTATACAAATATTTCCAAAATGCTTATTTGCATTTATGTACAGCACATAGGCAACATAACCTGTTATATTCTGCATCAATTTAATAATGTATATTAGAGATAGTAATCAGTGATGTCCAAATTCTGCTTTAGCAATAGATCTGTAGCTAAATTTAGCTATAGATCTGTAGAAAATTCAGTAAACTAAAAAGCTTGTGGTGCTATTCCCCTGGGCAAGACAATAAGACCAAAACTGGAATATCAGTAGAAACTTCATTTGATAACTCTAATGCAATCTATATACATCCCACTTTGATGCTTAAGAATGAAAATAATGAATATTATTTAGTATAATATAGTATAGGTATACTGGCTACACTAGAGTATAGGTGTACTGGCCCTTATATTCATGCTGTTGCTATAAGAAGCAATCCTTCAATGATGCTTTTTTTCTGCACAGCCTCCATCCATTTTCATCAGGCTCAGCTTGTACTGCAATCTGTACAAACCTTATGGAAATGATGGTTTACCAGGCTGCAATGTATGATGGATGGGGTCTTGGATGACCTACCTGTCCAAAGGCAAAGGTTGAAGTTGGCTGTCAAAAGATAGGGTTTTTTTAAAAAAAAAAAATTACCACCTTCTCCCACACAGTGTATCAAGGAAAAATACTTTGGCTTTCATGCCTGTTTTAGAGCAAGTGCTAAATGATGTATGAAACGAAAACTCTGTCCATTGCACACAGGAACTATGACAGCACAATACATTCTCAATGGCCTTGCTCTGTCCATTATGCCAATCAAATAAGACAGGATTGTGGAGGAAGTTGCTAGCAGAAGAAAAAACATACGTGGAAGCTTATGTGCTCATATTTATACTTTATTAATGGAAGATAATACTTGTAGCTCAGGATGAATTGTGGGGTCCTTGTTGCTTTCTGAACCTGATTGTTTTCTTGCAGATGTTTCATTACCCAACCAGATACTATCATCACCAAACCCATTCCCTTCTAGCATTGATGTTATCTGGTTGGATAATGAAATATCTGTAAGAAAACAACCATGCTCAGAGAATATCAAGGACTTCACAAACATACTGCATTCCGTTTTTATTACCACAATGTAAAAAAGATGTTGAAAATATTCTAGAAAGAGTGCATGGAAGAGCAACAAAGATGATTAGGAGACTGGAGGCTAAAATATATGAAGAACAGTTGTAGGAACTAGGTATGTCTAATTCAATGAAAAGAAGAATTAGGGGTGACGTGATAGCAGTACTCCAATATTTAAGAGGACATCATAAAGAAGAGGGGATGAATCTATTCTCCAAAGCTCCTGAGGATAGGACAAGAAGCAATGGGAGGAAACTCATCAAGGAGAGAAGCAACATAGAGTTAAGGAGAACTTACCTGACAGTTAGAACAATTAATCAATAGAACAACTTGCCTCAGAGGTTTCAACACTGGAAGTTTTTAAGAAGAGATTGGATAACTATTTGTCTGAAATGGTATGGGGTTTTCTGCCTAAGCAAAGGGTTGAACAACAAGACCTCCAAGGTTCCTTCCAATTCTGTTATTCAATTCTATTCTACACTTCGCTGCATAACAACACATGCTAAAACAATTTGCAAGTGAAGATCAGAAAAGCATTCTCTCAATGCACAAGCCTTCCAGCTATGATAAGGACTTGAGGGTTATATTGATGGAGCTTGATCTATGGTGGCTGCCTCAAACAGATAAGTAAGTTTTATTTCTTTTAACATCACGGTCAGGGAGGAACTTGTTGAGAAAAGAGGCATTAGAAAAGGTATTTGGGCATGCAATCTAATCAGACAAAACTAGGATCATTGGTATTGGATAATGGAATTCTGCCTGAAACATGGAAAAAACAAAATAGTCTCAGTTTGTGCATGAAATGCATCTGTTCCTTGGAAGAAAAAATAGAGATTGATAAGAAGGAAAGAGTCTTGTACAGGAAACCCTAGTTTACCATTTGGGACTGGCAGCTTAGTCATTAAAGTGAAGTGGTTGTTAAATGAAACTGTGACTGCACTGATCATTTTACTTCAGTTTCCCTTCATTTAATTTTATGAACAAAATTCACATTTATAACATTTTATAATGCATTTATGACATTTATAGCCCTTCCATGGGGGAGATGAGCTGTTATGAAGTTTGATATATAAAGAAATAAAACTCACATTTATAACCTTTGCAGGTCTGCAAAGCAAAGGTGAAGTAAGGTTAAAAGTACAGGTAGTCTTCAACTTACAACAGTTCATTTAGTGACTGTTAAAAGTTACAATGGTGCTGAAAAAAATGACATGACCATTTTTCACATGAATGACTGACGCGGCATCCCCAAGGTTACATGATGTACATTCAGGTGCTTGATAACTGACTCATATTTATGATGGTTAAAACCTCCTGGGCTCAGGTACTCACCTTTTTCTTCCTTCTGATACACAAAGTCAATGGGGAAACCAGTTTCACTTAACAACCGAATTACTAATTTAAGAACCACAGTGATTCATTTAACAAATGTGGCAAGACTAGTTGTAAAATGGAGCAAACTCACTTAACAAATTTCTCACTTAACAACATAAATTTTGGGCTCAATTATGATCATAACTTGAGGACTATCTGTGCATAATTTTACTTAGTGACCACTTTGTTTAATGACTGGATTTTGGTTGCTAAATGAAGACCACTTGTATTTGCATAGCACTATTTTTAACCATGTATAGTTTCTTTTTTAAAATTTAATAAATTTGATTTTGTTTTCAAGATTTAAAAACATAAAATAAAACTTTATACATCATTGTATCAACGTCAAGACATCTTTTACATTTCCTTATCATCTTTCTATATACACATTTCTTTCATTATACAATTTCAACTTAATATATAAATAAATATAGATAGATATGAATATAGATATGTTATTTACATAGTTTCTTATTCTTTACCTAATTGCCATTTTGATTTCTTTTTATTCTTAAACCATTCATACCAGGCATCCCAGACATTATAGTATATCAACTCTTCTTTGTCTCTTAATTTCATTGTTAGTCTATCCATCTCTGCACAGTCTACAATTTTGTACACCCTCTGGTGGTATAATTTCTTGCTTCCAGAATGGTGCATTGGAAATCCTAGCAGCTGTTAAAATATGTAGCATAATGAATTTATTGTTTTTATTACATTTTTCTGTAAAATTGCCACCCAGAGCCCAAGACTTTCAACATGAGGTCATGGAACTGTAGGGAGTGGTTGACATCAAATTTCTAGTCCACCATGCCTATCACCATACAAATTCTTCTATTTATCACCATCCTAATCCTCTGTACTTCTTCAGTCTCACCAGCACCCCAACCCATATTATATCCATACAGTCCTCAAATCAAATCTCCAACCAGCCTACCCCATTCTGGAGCTGCTCCATTCAGATCACATTGGAACCATACACAGAGAGACATAGAGAGAGACACACACAACTCAATTCTGACTTGATCCAAGACTGATCCAAGATTCTCCATCTCTAACTCAAAGGCTGGCTCCTCCAATCACGTCCCAACTCTGCTCCACCAACTACAAACATCTTACACCATATTACATCAAAGGTTCCACCTCCACAGACCCACATCACTATTTCCATCTTCTATGCTCTACAGCAGCTTTTGGTACAACATCTCCAAGTTCCTTACAAAACAGTGGTGAAGTAGCTATTGTGTCCCTGTCTCTCTTTGTCTACCCAATACTTTCCTGATGCCAATGACTGCAGATGTACTTGGTTGTTTCAGCTGCAACTGTTGATATATAGATAAATTCATATGGCCTGCTAAGCCATGGGGTTGTTGTTGTTTTCTATTGCAACTGTACTTTCTCAAATAATGGTTGCCTAGATTCACACATAATATTAAACCATAAATCATGATTTATAACCCACAATTTCTGCATGCTCACATAGCATCATAGCAATGGCAAGAAAAGAGATTCTGTAAATAAAGGGTTACCTCCTGGTGCTATCATGGACATGTCCGCATGGCTTTCTTAGTAGCAATATGGAACAGTTGTCATTGCCTTAATACTCTGTGGTGGGGAGGGGGGGGGGTTCTGTGTGTTTTCAGGTGATTTCCTATTCTAACCATGTCTCAATCAGACTTTTTCAAGATTTAAGCTTTGCCAAGCAAATAGAGACTTATTTTGCTGCCAATAATTTCTAAAGTTACATTTATTAATGTTGTAAAATTCTAATGTTGCATTTACTTGCCCCTTCCTGGAAACCATTTTATTTCATCCTCTTGGACCAGAAGAATTAAAATGGCACATTTTCCCTTAGTTCTCTTTATAGACTAAATTGTTTCATCTATAAGAATGAATGTTAGATTTTTCCATTTTCAAAGTTAGTCTCTTCAGACATCTTATCTCCTCTCCTTTCAGGCTCTAGCTTTGAGTGACAGGCTCCCTCATGTGCTCAGCATTGAGGATTCATAAATTTGACTTCAGAACTCCAGATAGGAGATTTTTCTTGAGTGGTGGGTTGACTGAGCTCGTGGCCGTACATCTGCTCAAATCAAGATGATGAAAAAAATTGAAAATGGGGGACAGGTCTTGGGGGTTTTACAAAATGAAGTGGCTTGCCATTTCAAATTAATATTGACTGTCCAAATACTTAGACCCTGTAAACTCCAATTCTGAACAAATGTCTTATAAAAGCATTCTCCAATACAACATTTAGGCTTTTGTAATGGAATTTTAATATAAAAAGTTGTGAATTTAATATGAGCTTTTTGCCCTTCTCCCCTCGTGTGCTTTATTGAAATTCAAACAGCACGATCCTGCATTCCCCATTAAACAAAAAGAAGAAAGTCTGTGGAAAGAATATATTTTTACTACTGCACACCAGATGTTTTTGATGCTGTTCTACCTGATTCTGAAGCCATTAATATATATCATCCCAGCTGCTTTCAAATCTTTAAATTTTAAATCTATTTTGGTGCAGCCTTCTTTAACCATCAATTTTATGAGTCCTGGGGTTATGGGAGCTGGGGAAGACTCAGGAAAGGGAAGAATGGATGAAAATCAATCCAATCCAATCAAAGCCAAATTCCTATAGAATATCCAATGAGATTTCACCTCGCTGAAGGTTATTTGTTCAGGCAAATTTCATCATATTGTGTAGAGTTTGAAAGGAGAAAGGAACACACCATGGTCTTTGTTTTCCTTAGACTCTGATAGAGATGGAAATATCCAGATAATACTTTTTCAGGAAAAGCATGAGAGCTAAATTTTTATCTCTGCAAATAACCAGTTGTGGGTCTTTTTTATCATTCATAATTTCTGAGTATTCTATTCATATAAAATTAACAATGCAAGATTAACAAATATATTAAGACTTTTAAAGAACACTTCTTTAAAAGTGCTCTGATGATGACATAACTATGTAAACTGTGTATCTGTGAGAGAGAGGGAGAGAGAGAAAGGAGGGAAGGAGAGAAAGAGAGAGAAAGAAAGAGAGAGAGAGAGAGAGAGATGGCATGTTTGTATTTATCTAATTATTTAAAACTCTAATAATTCTCTCATTGTCAATCAATTCATGCTGCTGGTCAGTGCACTTACTGCTTTTTAAAGATTATATATCTTACTTTTATATTGGAGAAATTCCATAGTTGGATTATAGTTGGAATTTGAGTTGGGGGACAAGCATTGTAATCTATTCAAATAAATATATTTCAAATTAGCTTCATAGACTACTTATGCATGACACTATAAATATTCCATTTAATAATTTCAAGTTCTTATATTACCAAATACAAATATGTATCATCTGAAGGCTCTGTCACACTGCCCAACGGATGCAAAATGGACACAACGGATGAGAAAAATGTTCCATCCGTTGTTATCCGCTCTCAGAAGGGGCAAAAATTTGCATAACCGGAGCGGATAACACGGATGCGGGAAGGACGCAGGGCGGATGGAAAGCAGATGGGGAACAGAAGCCCAGCGGATGGAAGCGGATGGGAGCGGATGGCACATCTGCTAGGCTTCCGGGGGACCTCAGCAAAGCGGATGCGGAATGGATACAGCAGATGCAGAGCGGATGCAGAGCGGATGAAGCAGATGCACAGCGGATGCACAGCGGAAGCCTAGCGGATGCTGAGCGTTAATTGCGCATGCAGGGAGGATGCATTGCATCAGCCCCGCGGATATAACGGAAGCAGCTCGGAAGCAGGTCGCCATTCAGAGGAAAGACCTGCTTCCAGACACATCGACTGCCTTGCCTGTCCTGCCTGCATGTCTGCCTGCAAGCCTTGCTGCCAGCCTTGCTTCCAGCCTCCCTGCCAGCCTTGCTGTCTGCCTGACTGCCAGCCTTGCTGCCAGCCTCCCTGCCAGCCTTGCTGTCTGCCTACCTGGCAGCCTTGCTGCCAGCCAGTCTGCCTGCCAGCCTTGGTGCCTGCCTGCCTGCAAGCCTTGGTTCATGCTCGCCTGCCAGCCTTGGTGCCTGCCTGCCAGCCTTCCTGCCAGCCTTGCTGCCTGCCTGCCTGCCAGCCTTGGTTCATGCCTGCCTGCCAGCCTTGGTGCCTGCCTGCCTGCCAGCCTTCCTGCCAGCCTTGGTGCAAGCCTTCCTGCCAGCCTTGGTGCCTGCCTGCTTGCCAGCCTGCATGCCAGCCTGCCTGCCAGCCTTGGTGCCTGCCTCCCTGCCAGCCTTCCTGCCAGCCTTGGTTCCTGCCAGCCTCCCTGCCAGCCAGCAACCCCACAACCATGCTGAAGCACAGCAAGCCTCAGCCATCTGCTGCCAGCCCTGGCAAGAGGGACAGGCCTACCATCCCGCCCCCTGGTCCTCACTCTGGTTCTGCTGTGGCTTCTGCAGCACGGGCTCGCTCTTCTGGGGCTGGGGCTTCTGCTGCTTCTGCTTTTGGAGGAGCTGATGACAAGCACTCCAGCACCAGCCACCTCCACAGCACCTGGACCCTTCACCCCTGAGACTGAGTGACCAAGAGGAGTGCCAGAGACTCATTTTTGTTTTATAGCTTCTTGTTAGTAAAGTCTATTTTTGATTCATACACTTGCTTCATTTCTTTTTTTTAATAAAGTCTTGCTGGAAACTTTTAGAAATGGTTTAAGCCTTTGCATGCTTGTGGGATGGGTTAAGATAGCAGTGGGATGGGCATGGATACCTTTGGGATGGGTAATAGCTGTGGGATAGATAAACCTCCAGGTCAAGCATAGTGGGACTGTATGGTCCACCCTCCCAGGTGCCACACCTAGGGCCCTTTATTATCAATAACAATGTAAGCATTGATCCACACGTTTGAACATAAACACAACTCTTTATTAAATGCCCTGTTCATTGTCGACCCACCCACCATACATGGCCCAATCTCATCAGTGTGATGAGATAGGCTGAAGGAAGCATCCATTAAGCATCTATCATCCTGTCTTGCCACTCCACTGCTCCAGCTGGGGAGTTGCACCAGTGTTTCAGGAGGTTGCGCTGCTTCTTCCCTTCACGTGAGGCTCTGTTGGGGCCTTGCACATCCTCAGTGTCTATCAGGTTTCACCCTTGCCTCCATTCCCCAGGCTCCATGTCCCCATTGCCTTGTTGGAGGTCCACGAGCCTGTTCTGAAAGACTGGGTAGCGGGTGCGCATGAGATTGTGCAGGATGCAGCAAGCTTCCATGATCCTCCTCACAGTCTTGAGCGATGCTGCATGGTGGTGAGAAGTACCTGGAACCTGTTGGCCAGGATGCCAAAGGCGTTCTCCACCACCCGCCTTGCCCTGGACAGCCTGTAGTTGAAGATCCTCTCTTCACAGGTGAGGTGACTTGAAGTGTAGGGCTTCATGAGGTAGGTTCTGAGGGAGAAGGCGTCATCCCCCACGATGAAGTAAGGCACATCTTGTGTGTCATTGGGCAGGGGGTCTGGATCTGGGAAGCCCACGATGAGGTTGCGTTCCAGCTGCTCCTTGAGGTGACTGGCATTGTATACCTGGGCATCTGAAGATGAGCCATTGCCTGAAGCATCGATGTACATGAACTTGTAGTCAGCATCGACCATGGCAAAGAGGATGATGCTGAAGAAGCCCTTGTAATTGAAATAAGTGGACCCCGACTTGGCTGGCACTTTGCAGGCCACGTGCTTCCCATCTATGGCTCCAACGGTGTGGGAGAAGTTCCACTTCTGATACCACTGCTCTGCAACTTTCTTCCATCCTTCTTCAGTGGAGGGGCACTGGAGGAGCTCCTCCTTGTATTTTTCAATGATGGCCTGCACCACTTCTCTGACCACAATGCTGATGGTGTTGGGTGGTACCCTCCAGCCGTACTGCATGCTCCTGTAGGTGGTCCTTGAGGCCAGGTGGCGCAGAGTCAGTGCCACCTTGAGCCCAGGTTCCAGGCTGGGCCGGAGGTTGGTGTTTGCCTTGGTCAACCTGGGTGTCAGCCGCTGCACAACTTCATCAAACATGGCTGGAGGCATCCTCATGAAGTTCTGGAATGCCCGAGTGTCTTCGTTCCTGAGCTCCACCATCAGCTTGTTGTACAGTCCATCCTCTGCTCTTCTGGTGAACCATCTTCGTACCCAGACACTTCTTGGCCGCCCCTTTTTCTTCCCGTAGTAGAGTTCACAGAGCCTGTAGATGGCTTCTCACTGTTGCAGAAGGATGGTGGCTGCCAAAAGAACTGTGGACATGACTGGATGCTATGGAAGAGCAAGAGTCAGATGAAGGCTGCAGAGGTCTGCAGCAGGGCTGCTGGTCTGAAAGTGAGATCCAGATGTGTTGCTCCCCCTTTTTATAGGCAGTATAGGTGTCCCTTTGCATCCTCTAGGCATCCTCTAGGCATCCTCTAGACATCCTTCATATCCGAGATAGTTCCCCTCTGCGGACGGTTTTTCCGTTTTACATGCTTTGTTTCTGTGCTGCATCCACTAGGCATCCGTTCTGCATCCGTTCTGCGTCCGTTCCGCTTCCTCCCTGCATCCGAGCAGATGCGAGTTGCGCAGATGCGCAGCGGATGCCTAGCAGATATAGCGGATGCATAACGGACGAATTGGATACATTTTCCATGCAAAAGTTTTGAGCAGCTCAAAACTTTCTGAGCGGATGAAACGTCCATAAACGGATGCTGGATGGATAGAGAGGAAGCAAAACGGAGGCAGTGAGTACATTGCGTTAACCAATGGATGGCAAGCTTTTTTGTCCGTTTTACATCCTCTTTGCATCCGTTGGTGCAGTGTGACAGGGGCTTGACTAATTATTACAATCACAAAATAATACAAACTTTTATAGGTCTTCAGAATTTGCATTTTATATTGAATGTTTTACAGTGCAATATAGTTCACTATTACCAAGATTCTGTTCAACTATTTAATTAATCAGTGTACAACAGTCTTTGTCATTCCTTATAGTGTTTTGAAAATCTAATGTTGCTACTAGTTTCTGAATATAGAAGTAATATAAATATTTGTGTCATTCAAAAAATAGAAGTAGTTAAACTTCTAAACTTCCATTAACTAGTTAGTTTATTAGGTTAAGATCATTTTTGTACATCCTTTAGTTGAAAACTAGTTTAATGGTTATAAAATAAATATATACTTTAAAAATAGAGTTAAGACAATTCCATCAAGTTAAAATAAATTCAATTCCATGAAGTTCAAATTTCACAAAGTTATGCAACTAAATAGTTTTATTCCATGGTTCAGTGGGAAGTAAATCTATGACCTTCAAAATTTGAATTCTCCCAAGTCAGCATTAGACAAAACAAATTAATTGACAAGGTAGTATGAAATTACTTTTAGCTGTATGCTAAATAATTTTTTTAGAAATACTTGAAAGGATATAAAAATTATTTTCGAATAAAAGATAAATATAGCAAAATACTAGTTTGGTAATTTAGCTTGTTTCCATTCTCTTTCTTTACTTCAATTGACTTAAATCTTGAGTACATCACTATGTTATATAGCGTTGTACATATTTATAATCAAATAGAAGCAACTGTACTGTAGTAGTTAAGATAGACTGAAAGTGAATGGGTGTGTGTGTGAGTATGTGGGCACACATGTACACATGTGCATGTGTATGTGTGTGTGTTTGTGTACTTGTTTGTGTGCGTGTATATAAAAGAGAGATGTACCTTTTAATTAACAATATGGAATTATTAAAAGCAAATCTGAATTCTTCATAAAGATTAAAAGCTGAAATCCAATAGTATTTTGAATCCTTCTTTGATTATACTAATCTCCAAACTAACAGCTCATATGTAGGACATAACTTCTTGTAAAGTCTATAAAAATGAGTCAGGTTCTTGCAGGTTGTAATATGGCACCAGATTTAGGATGCAAATAAGGAATTAATTAAAGAAACATCTTTCCAAAGAAATACAGAACTCTATACAGAACTCTATACAGAACTCTATACAGAACTCTTTACAGAAGCCTGAGGATGGCAGATGAGATTCTGCTGAAACGTTGCTAGAACTTTAACAGAAGTACAATGACGTGGGATAATACCCAAAGGAAGCTAAACAGCACACATGTAAGTACCCGCGAAAGCCTAAGAAAATGTTTTCTTAGGCTTTCAAATTTGAAACCAGGAACTAACTCTATACAGAAGCCTGAGGATGGCAGATGAGATTCTGCTGAAACGTTGCTACTTTAACAGAACTACAATGACGTGGGATAATACCCGAAGGAAGCTAAACAGCACATATATATATATACATACATACATACATACATACATACATATATATATATATATATATATATGTTTTTTTAGGCTTTCGTGGGTACTTACATGTGTGCTGTTTAGCTTCCTTCGGGTATTATCCCACATCATTGTAGTTCTGTTAAAGTTGTAGCAACGTTTCAGCAGAATCTCATCTGCCATCCTCAGGCTTCTGTATTGAGTTCGTCTGTGAGTCAGACTTTTACAGTTGTTTCAGTTTTAAATTTGGGGCTAGCCTACTGCTGTGCCAGAATGGTTTTTTCTTCATCCTGATTGGTTGGGAGTCTTGGTCTGTGTTTATTGGTCTTGGAGTTTGCTTGATCTGCTTGATTGGTGTTTCTAATATCTTCTATCTGTTTTGTGTGTTTTGCCTTGATTGGCGGGCAACATGGTGTTCCTGTATTGGAGGCTTTTAGGGCAGTTTGACTCCGAGTAAACAGACAGTTATCCTTTATTAGGAAGCTAGGTTTCATCTGGGTGCCTGGTTGGGGTGTTTTTGAGCTGGAGGTATCAAGGGGGATCTGTTTGTGCCCAGGTGTTTGTCTGGCTTGTGGTGTGGATATTTTTTTTTTTTGTGAATTCAGGCTTCCAAACAATTGACAGTCTGGTAGAATCATCTCTTCTATTCATTCTATTCTATACGATTCATTCTATTCTATTCAAAAAAGATCTGAAAGCATGAATAGAAGAGATAGAACAGACGAACACAATACAGAAGCCTGATGATGGCAGATGAGATTCTGCCAAAATGTTGCTACAACTTTAAAAGCACAACTATGATGACGTGGGAAAATAACCGAACATAGTGGAATACTATATATATATAAATATATATTTTCTTAAATTTTTGCGGGTACTTACATGTATGCTATTCAGCTTTGTTCGGGTATTTTCCCACATCCTTGTAGCTGTGCTTTTAAAGTTATAGCAATGTTTCGGCAGAATCTCATCTGCCATCCTCAAGCTCCTGTATTGTGTTCGTCTGTGAGTCACAATCTTACAGTTGTTTCAGTTTTAAATTTGGGGCTGGTCTATTGCTGTGCCAGAATGGTTTTTTCTTCATCCTGATTAGATGGGAGTCTTGGTCTGTGTTTATTGGTCTTGGAGTTTTCTGTGTTCTGCTTGATTGGTGTTTCTAATATCTTCTGTCTGTTTTGTGGCTTTTTCTGTGTCTTGATTGGCTGGCAACATTGTGTTCCTGTATTGGAGGCTTTTAGTGCAGCTTGGCTCTGAGTTAATGGACAGCTATCATTTGTTAGGAAGCTAAGTTTCATCTGGGTGCTTGGTTGGGGTGTGTTTGAGCTGGAGGTATCAGAGGGGATCTGTTTGTGCCCAGGTGTTTGCCTGCTTAGTGGTGTGGAGATTTTTTTATTTGTAAGTGCAGGCTTCCAAATGATTGACAGTCTGGTGGAATCATTTCTTCTATTCATGCCTTCAGGTACTTTTTCAATCTCTATGGCTTCTCTGATAATTCTGTGGCTGGGGTTTTCTATAGTGGCTAGGGTTTTGGTGCCATTGAAGTTGATGCTATGATCTGTGGCTTTCATGTGTTGGACTAGTGAGGAAGTGTGTTCCAGCTTTTTTTACTGAATTTTGTGTTCATCCAGGTGAGTGCTTATTCTTCTATTGGTCTGTCCAATGTATGTGGCCGGGCATGATGCACAGGGGACTTTGTATATGCCTTGGTTTTCCAGGTCAATTTTATCTTTGGGGTTTCTAAGGAAGGCTATTTTTCTGTCTGTTTTGGAGGCAGTCTTAATGTGATGCCTGTGTAGTATCTTACTGATTTTGTCTGTAGTACCTATGTTTCCTTCTGGCATATGGTGTGTCCTTGTGTGCCATTTGTTGTTTTTTTGTTTTTTTTTTTTTGGTAGATTAGTACATCTAGGAATGGTAGTTATTTGTTTGTTTCTGTTTCCATGGTGAACTTGATCTTCTTGTTCCATGTGTATCTGCTTGTAAGTTTCGATGTGGTTTCACTATTCACTCAAGTCCCGATAAAAGAAACTCTTGAAATCATCAAAAATAAATACCAACCAGCTAAGCACCTCATGGAACTAACAGAACACTGCTTAACCAACAGATATTTCATATACAAAGGACAAAGATATAAGTAAATTGAAAGAGCCCCTATGGGATCACTACTGTCACCCATCATTGCAAACCTGTTCATGGAAGAATTCGAATACAGAGCCCTGGGTAATGCCACCCACAAACCCAAACTATGGTTAAGATACATCAATGAGATATTTGTGATTTGACCCCATGGAAAAGAAAACCTAAACAATTTCCTAACACACCTAAATAGCACACACCCCAAAATCAAGTTCACCATGGAAATGGAAACAAACAAACAACTACCATTCCTAGATGTACTAATCTATAAAAAAAAACAGATGGCACACTAGGACACACCATATACCAGAAGAAAACACACACCAATCGCTACCTCAACGCCCAATCCCACCACCCAGCACAGATAAACTCCGTGGCCAAAACACTAATTGCTAGAACCAAACACCTGGCAGACAAGACACACATAAAGACTGAACTATGCACCCTGACTAAAGTACTGACAGCCAATGGCTTCCACAAAAGCAAAATCACCAGCTTGGTCCCCAAAAACACACTAAAACCTAATAGAGACCTAGAAGATGAACAGACCTATGGAACAGCTGTCCTGCCCTACATAAGAGGTGCTACAGCATATACATATACATATATATATGTATGTGTGTGTGTGTGTGTGTGTGTGCTGTTCAACTTCCTTCGGGTATTATCCCACGTCATTGTAGTGCTTTTAAAGTTGTAGCAAAGTTTCAGCAGAATCTCATCTGCCATCATCAGGCCATCATCAGTATTGAGTTTGTATGTGGGTCAGGCTATCACAGTCATTGGTTTTCAATTTGAGGCTAGCCTACTGCTATCCCAGGATGTTTTTTTCTACATCCTGATTGGTTGCGAGTCTTGGTCTGTGTTTATTGGACGTGGAGTTTGTTTGATTGGTGTTTCTGGTTTCTTCTGTCTGTTTTGTGGCTTTGATTGGCTGGCAACACTGTGTTCCTGTATTGGAGGCTTTCAGTGAAGCTTGGCTTCGAGTAAAAGGACAGCTATTATCAATTAGGAAGCTAGGTTTCATCTGGGTGCCTGGTTGGGGTGTGTTTGAGCTGGAGGTATCAGAGGGAGTCTGTTTGTGCCCAGGTGTTTGCCTGGCTTGTGGTGTGGAGATCTTTCTATTTGAGAGTGCAGACTTCCAAATGATTGAGAGTCTGGTGGAATCATCTCTTAACTCGAAGATTGAATTAACCTTATAGTGGAGCTAAAAAGCTGTAATTATGAATTTTTCTGTCTTCCTTTCTTTTTTCTGTCTTCCTTTCTTTCTGAAATCAGAATGCAAAGAATAAACATCACGTTCAAATTGAAGGGCTGAATGTGCAAGTGTCCATGGCTGTGAAGATGGACTCAGAATGAAGCATAATGAAAGAATCTATAGTTTGTGGGATAAATTGGAACATTAGAGAGATGTTCCTAGCTGTTGTTTGGTAGAATTAAAGTTAATTCATCGGAATAGACCATGTTATGGAACACACTTAAATACCATGACTAAAACATGCCTAAAAGTTATCAACTAGAAAACAAGCAGATCCAGGGGTGGTCTTCAAAAATCCCAGCAATGGGTTCTCTGCCTGGTTGCTGGATGGGCATGGCTGCTGGAACTTCCAGGAGGCCCATTTTTTTGCCTTCCCCAGGCTCCAGAGGCTTTCCTTAAACCTCTGGGATGGGAAAAACAGCCTCCCCCAGGCTCCAAAGACCTCTGAAGGCTCATTTTTCTCCTCCCCAAGCCTCTGTATGGGCCCTGCACTTACTTGCATTGAAAATAGGTCACGTGGATATTCCTGGGAGGAACAGACTAGGAGAGGAGGGGCAGGAGAGGCAGGGTGGGTGGGGCAGGGCCAGTCCAGGGTGGTATTTGGCAGTTTGCCAAACCAGCCATAATGTAAGCAATGGGTCCACCTGAACCTGGGCAAACCCGTAGTAGCCTACCCCTGAGTAGATATGTCATGACGTGAAAATATCAAGACTTGGGAATTCTCCATATCAAGTTTAGAGGTTTTTCAATTCATGAAAATTTTAAGGCCACGCCATCAGTTGGCAGTCAGAAAGAACTACCACATATCTACAATTTGATGAGGACATTTCCCTATAAGCAATGATTGAACCATGTAAATAGTTATACAATAATTCCATGTAGTTATCTTGGCACTATTCCTCCTGGATAGTCTGGATTCTCTGCTTGGGAAAAAAATGAAGGTGGAAAAAATGGACCCTATTTTAATGAAATAATAAAATAGGCCAAATACCTGAGGGTTTTTTGTCTTAAGGGGATTCATGTCTCTTCAGTCTGGAAAAACACGCGGTTCCAGTAAACAGGTTCTTTATTTACAACAAGCAAACAGTAGCGGAACAGTTTGGCTAAAGCCGCAGCAGCCCTTTTATACAGGCTTGCCTGCCAGCTTGTAGCCAGTGGTAGCCATCTAACTTTGCCGTCTTTAAGCGGCTCTTTGGATTGGTTCTTAATGAACCAATCCACTACTGGCCTTTCTGGCCAATCAGGTTATACCACTTGGACTCTATTAAGTTATACAGAACACCCCTCCCCCCTTAGTTTAGTCCTACGTGGGTGACGTAGTCGCGCAGGTAGGGTGGGCTTCTTCTGACTTTACTTGACTTGCGTGGTTCATTTTCGCTGGAGACTTCGAGCGGTTCGGTCGGGATCGCTGTCTCTTCGGCTCTTCTCCATGGAACCGCCTGGAAGGGTGAGTCAGCATGGTTACTACTGCTTGAGTTGCTCAGGCCGGTGGCTTTGCCGCTCCCTCCTGGCTTTCCCAGGCAGGTCGAGCTGGCTTGGCTGGCCCCTTCCAGGATGGGTTTCTCTTCATTTGGATTATTTCTGCTGGTCTCATCTAACCATAAGTGTTCTTTTTGCTGTTTTTGATTGATTAGATGTTCTGTGTTTATTTTTAATAGTTCTTTTTTACCCTCTTTATCATTTCTTTGTATTTCCCCCCCCCCCCTTTGGTTTTGTTTTCATTGATTTTTATTGTTTGAGGTTGCGCAGTCGTATTTTGCTCGATATTTCAGGAATGAAGCTGGTCTATGTGCCGCTTCCACTCTCTGCTCTAATCATCCACGGTTAGACGGTAGGACCAGGGCCCTGTTATTTGTGTGATTGTGGCTGGAAGCCAAAGAGGGTCCCCGGTGAAATTTTTTGCATAGACTAGGTCGCCGATTTCAAATGTGCGGAATCGGAATTGGATGAGTCAGGGGGGTTCTCACAGGTGTAATTTGGGTGCAATCTATCTAAATGTGATCTGAGTTTCCTCCCCATTAACAATTCTGCCGGGCTCTTGTTCGTTATACTACTGGGGGTGATATGTTGGAGGGTGAGTAAATGGTTTATCTTGTCTTGGACATCCCCCTGGTCCATTTTTTCTAGGCCTTCCTTAGTAAACCTGACCATTCTATCGGCCCTACCATTTGCCGCCGGGTGGGCTGGCGTGGTTAGTGCATGGCGTATATCTAAAGAAGCTAGGAACTGTTCAAACTGTATAGCAGTTAGTTGTGGCCCATTGTTGGACACTAGGACATCCAGTAACCCATGGGTTGTGAATAGTTTGTTGAGTTGCTTGATAACAGCGTCGGTTGTCATAGATGACATTACTATAACTTCCAACCAATTTGAGTATGCATCTACGCCAATCAAAAACGTATGCCCCCTAGTAGGACCTGCGAAGTCAATGTGAATCCAAGACCAGGGGCCTCGTGGGGTCTCCCAGTCCCGTATTGGTGCTTGCGGTGGTGAAGGCCTGGTTCTCTGGCATTTGTTGCATGTAGCAACCCAGTATTCAATATCTTTGTCTAAGCCAGGCCACCAGACATAGCTCCTGGCCAGGCTTTTCATTTTTACTATGCCTGGGTGGCTCTCATGAAGCATACCCAACTCCTTTGTTTGCAATCTGGAGAGAATTACCACCCGACCACTCCATAACAAGCACCCCTTTTCTGTTGACAGTTCAGTCTGTCTGGTCCGAAAAGGTTTAAAGTTTTCAGTTTTTTTGGTTTTCCGGCCAGCCTTTACCTACCCAATTTAAAATGCGGGCAGTCACTGGGTCTTTGGCGGTGGCTCATTTGCAGATAGTGGCAGTTCTGGGCAGGCTTCTATTTGCAGGGTGGTAATCGTTGGAGCCGGGTCTTCTTCTGTTATTGGTATGGTGTTCGACTTAATGCGTCTGCATGTGGGATTTGTTTTCTGGGTCGATATATCAATGTGTATGAGTATGCAGCTAGGAATTCTGACCATCTAGTCATTCGGGGAGATAAAATGTTCGGTGTGGGTTTGTTTCCCGCCAAAATTCCTAGTAACGGTTTATGGTCAGTTACAATGGAAAATGTCTTCCCATAGAGGTACTCATGAAAGCGTTTAACTCCGGCGACGATTGCCAGGGCCTCTCTGTCTAGTTGGCTATAGTTGCGTTCCGCTTTGAAGAGTGTTTTCGAGTAAAAGGCGATGGGTGCCTCTCTCCCATCGGGCAATTGGTAGCTCAGGATGGCATCAACTCCGAATGGTGAGGCGTCACAGGTGACCGTCAATGGAAGTGTGTTATTAAACTGAATAAGAATGGTGTCTGAGGTTAATAAGTTTTTTATGCCTTGGAATGCTTTTTGTTCTTTATGACCCCAATTCCAACTAGTTTTCTTATCCAGTAAATGATGTAATGGTTCTGCTATTGTTGCTTTGTGGGGGAGGAATACGTTATAGAAGTTTATTAGACCCAAAAATGCTTGCAATTCCATTTTGTTTTTTGGTTTTGGTGCGTCTTTAATAGCCTTGACTTTTTTTTTGTAGGGTATATACCCTCTCCATCAATTAAGTACCCCAAAACTTCGACGCGATCAGTCATTAAGCAGCATTTTTCCTTTTTAACTTTCTGGCTGGATTCTCTAAATTTTGTTAGCACTTCTCTTAGCATGTTTCTAATTGGGTCGTGTTTTTGGCTGAAATTAGGATGTCATCAAAGTATGGAATGACCCCTTTAATTCCATTTAATAGGCGTTTCATGAGACTTTGGAAGACCCCTGGGGCAACGCTTACTCGAAATTGAAGTCTGTTACATTTGAATGCCCCTCTGTGAGTTACTGTTGTCTGTGCCTCGGCCATTATTGGGTCGACTGGAAGTTGTTGATATGCTTGGGCTAAATCAAGCTTGGCAAAAAGTTTTCCTCTCCCAAGCGAGTGCAGTAAATGCTGCACGACTGGCACCGTGTATGCGCTTTGCTGCAATGCATGGTTCAGGGTAGCCTTTAGTCTCGGCAGATGCATACCGACCCATCTGGTTTTACAGGTGTTACTATTGGTGTCTCCCATCTAGCATGGTTAATTGGTTTTATGACCCCTTGCGCGATTAATTTGTTTAATTGTTCATCTATTTTAGCTTTTAACGCAAAGGGGACTCGTCTGGCTTTTAACCTTCTGGGTGCTATCTGGGGATCTAAACTAAAGGAAATTGGGGTCCCCTGGTACCTGCCTAGAGTGCCGCCGAAGAGGTCCTGGAACTCGTGTATCAGGTTTTCCTCCCAATCGGTTGCGGCTACTCGGCTCACTCCGGTCATTCCGATGCCCAATGGTGTGAACCATTCGATGCCCAGGAGACTGGGACAGTCCCGGTCGACTATGGTTAGTGGCAGGACTTTAGCGTGCTGCTTGTATGTTACTCGGAAATGTCCAAGACCTACCACAGGGATTTTGTTTCCTTGGTAGTCCTTTAAAATTAATTTTTGTTTCTGGAGTTCTTTTAATTTAATATTTGGAACTCGTCATCTGATTGTGTTCCAAGACACCATTGACAGGAAGGATCCTGAGTCAACTTCCATCTCGCAAGGGCTTCCTTCAATTTTTACAACGATTTTGACTTTTCTCCCGCTTTCTGTCTGGGCGCTTCCGATAGTGACAGTTTGATGGGTCTTTTCTCGGTTGTTGGTTCCTTTGCTGCGCTCCCATTTTCTATCGGCTTGCCTCCGTTCAGTTCTTAGTGGGGAATTACTGCGTCTGCTAGGACTGTTATTTTTGCGATTCCTACAGACTTTCTCGATGTGTCCCCTTTTCTTGCAAGCCCGACAGATGTCATCAAGGAACCTGCACTCGGCTCGAGGGTGGTTTCCCCCGCAGCCAGTGCATTCCAGCCAATTTATTTTTTCGCACCTTTTTTTGTTGGCGTACAGGCAGTGGACTTCATCATGATTGTCTTCTGTTTCTGATTATCTGTCAAGGTCTTCGTGGTGTGTGGTAGCAGGAGCTTGCTTCTTTCCTCTGGGTAGGGTCATCGCGTCATTATTGGCATTCATCAGCTTCATGGTGGCCGCTGACTTTTTCGTGGCTTCTGCAGCTGTGGCTTCTGCGATCACTTTGGCCACTGTTATATTGGGTTTATTTAGTAATTTACTTTGTAAATTAGAGTCTCTTAGACCTAAGATGACACGATCTCGCATGGCTTCATCCATGTTCAGGAACTCGCAAGCTCCATCCAGGTGTCAGAGAGCCGCTACGAAATCAGCGATGGTCTCATCTTCCCTTTGGTCCCTTTTGTAGAACTCGTGCCTTTTAATAAGATTTGACACCACACATAAGATTTGGCACGTAGTGAGCCTTTAGCATTTGGTGAAGCTCAGACCAGATCATTTGTTTCACATCTCTGGGCTTCGCCAATGCCTTGGCCATCTTGAACAGGGTTGGCCCACAATGCATTAGGAAGACAGCCCTCTTCTGCTGATCTGATATTTCCTCCATCTCGTTCCTCTCTAAGAACATCAGGAAACGGTCTATGTATGATTCCCAATCCTCTTCGTTGGGATTGAAGGGTGTGGGCGGCACGTTACTCCTGGCCATCACTTCTAGCCTGGATTTCTTTGCCGCGTGCTCGGTCTCACGTTTTAGGACAATCCCATCCTCGTCGCCAGTGTTCAGTCCGGAAAAACACGTGGTAGGCCGGGTTCCGGTAAACAGGTTCTTTATTTACAACAAGCAAACAGTAGCGGAACAGTTTGGCAAAAGCCGCAGCAGCCCTTTTATACAGGCTTGCCTGCCAGCTTGTAGCCAATGGTAGCCATTTAACTTTGCCGCCTTTAAGCGGCTCTTTGGATTGGTTCTTAATGAACCAATCCATTACTGGCCTTTCTGGCCAATCAGGTTATACCACTTGGACTCTACTAAGTTATACAGAGCAATGTCATAAGCTAGGACAAAGAAGTGTCTGAAGAAAGTTGATTTCCTGGCCTAAATGTCACCAAGAAAGCTGTCATTTTCAGTGGCAACCATGTCTTACATCTTGTATAGTCCACAACATCCTCATTTTCAGTGTACTTTTTTTGTGTGCAGCATCTCCATATACATACATGTGATACTGCTGTTCACTAAACCTTTGGATATTACCATGCACATAATGTGATGTTTTCTTCTTTTCCCAAAGTATAAACAGTCAACTCATACTACAAAGCCTTTGGAATGCAGTGTTTTGGATGATAACATTTAGCAGAAAAACTGTATTAATAGCAAAGAACACAAAATCATCCAGATTTTAAAACATCATCCTACATCAGGGTGTCAAACTCAAGGTCCTGGGGCCAGATCCAACCTGTGGAGTGTTTAGATCTGGCCCACAGGGCTACCCTGGAAACAGTAAAGGACCAGCCCATGGTGTCTCTGCCTCCTGAGCTCCATTTTCATTGGCAGAGTGCTTAGGCCACCACAGGTGCCTCCAACATGAGTGACGCTGAGCTTGCCACCCCCACCCTGGCCCTCTGAGGTCAAACACAACCCTCAGATGACAGATAACAGATAATCAGAATTGGAAGGTCATCTAGTCCAACCCGCTGCCCGAGTGGGAGACCCTACACCATTTCTGAAAAATGGCAGTCCAATCTCTTCATAAAGGTCTCAAGTGATGGTGCTCCCACAACTTCCAAGGGCAAACTGTTCAATTGGTTGATTGTTCTCACTGTCAGTAAGTTTCTCCTTATCTCCAGGTTACATCTCTCCTTGTTCAGTTTCCATCCATTATTGTTTGTCTGGCCTACAGGCACTTTAGAAAATAGCTGATGCGGCCCTCAATGAAATTGAGTTTGACACCCCTGTTCTAGACCAAGAGCATGAAAGAAAATTTGAAGTTTTGTTATTGCATGTGTTGACAATAATATGCCCAAAAATTGAAAGTTACACTAATTTCCACAGTTGAAGAGTAGATGATAAATGATGGAATTGGCAAAGAGAGAAAAATTTGACTGTTTTAATTAAAAAGAATTTATCTAATTTTGTTTAGATACCACTTCTTGATATTATGCTCAACACTGAAAAAAGAATTAATTTTAGGTTTTGATTATTAGAATTATTTTGTTCTTCAAAAATGACTTGAAATACAGAGAAATATAAAAAAAAAGTTTTGATGGTGTGATTCTTTTTGTATTCTACTACATTGAAAAAAGTCAGATATCATATTTTTTTTCTTTCTTTTTATCTCTCTACCTTCTCTCTTTATCTTTCTTAATTTTCACTTATATTTAATTTGTATCTTACAATAAACTTTTAATTAAAAAATAAAAAAATATTTTAAAATATGTTGGTTGGGGAAAATAATCTTTGAAATATTTTTTACCTAACCTATTCTGGTCGATTTATTTAAAATTAGTTAACACCGAGAGAGCATTGAACTAAATTTATTGGTTATAGTCTCTCATGATTACATAAAGGGGGGAGGAATTAAACAGAGGCCTCTGAAAAATACTTTATCAGATTTGGTAATAGCATCATCTCTGACAGAGAAGCAATAAAAGCATATTAGTGACCCCCAATGAAATATGTTTACAAGCTAAGTCGAAGAGATGGATCATTTCTATCTGCAAAGTGACATTTTAAGACTGCACACCCATTCAATTAGTCACAAAAGTACATGGTTTTTGCAATGTGTATGGAAATGGAAATTGTCTGAAATGTGATCTAATAATTAAATGCCATCTACTTCTGGGAGAAAAAAAAGGAATGTCCCTATGATGTATGTTAGATTAAATTCAAATTGAAGCCCCACCTACAATCTCCTTTTTTCTGGCACAGGTTTCAAAGGCCCCTTAAACATGTTCCAATTAAGAGCCGAACTGGCACAGTGGTTACAATGCAGTACTGCAGGCTACTTCTGCTGACTGCCAGCTGCCTGTAGTTCAGCAGTTCATTTCTCACCAGACTCAAGCTTTCCATGCTTCCGAGGTCAGTAAAATGAGGATCCAGATTGTTGGGGGCAATATGCTGGATAAGTAAATCACTTAGAGTGGGCTGTAAAGCATTGCAAGTAGTATATAAATATGTTGCTATTGCTAATTCTACAGCTAGCTAAAAATGTTGGCAGGAACTTTCATATTTAAAATATATATAAATAAAATCAATGCACCTATTTCCCTTTTTGAAATATGGATTTCTCTACCTCTTGCACTTTTCCATGTTCTCCATAGCCCTTGATAAATAAAAATATTTGTCGGTGTAATGCATTAGCTACATAAAGTTTATTGTTACTTAAATCAAATTCATAGCCACCATAAACAGCCGTTGTGATGCACAGGGAGTATAACCTGTGTGTAATCTGAAAGTAGGGCTTTTTAAATATGATCTTGCCAGTATTGTTAAAATACACAAACATTAAAGCAAGGAGAAGGATTTTTCCCCTCTAACAAGCCAAGGTGCAGTGAGACCTAAAGGCAATTTTCCACAGGTGACTCAAAAGCTTCATTAAATGCCTAGCTGATCATCAATCCTAATTAAATCAATTGTTGAAAATAATGTAGATTATTACCTGAAGATAATTTTCCAAGTTCTAACACCAAACTTCTTTTAGTACTTACCTCTTTGTTTATGCACATCTCACAGAAAAATCAGCATGGGATATAATATATCCAAACTGATTGAAATGGAAACAGACACCATCTCTTGCAATCTTGTTTGTTTGCTTCCCTTTTCAGTTTAAACAGGAGAGAAAAGGCAGTTATGGGAACCAGAAAATAAATGAGTCATTTAGCTGGAACTTGTTCAGCCAGGAGGAAAAAAGACAGCAGAGAAAGATAGATAAGAGAAAATCAGGAGCTTTGTTTAAGGCCCAAGTCAACAAACCAAGCGTAATGTCCTTTCTTTGTTAACCCAAGAAAGTGGTGACCAGAAATTCAAGGTATTGGAAGGACAACTTTCAGTGCAAAAAGTCTGTGGTTTGCTGATTATTAGACAAGGTTGTAGAGTTTCACATAGCCAAAATTCAAGCTATGCCATACTGGCAATTATGTTTATGGTATATCCTTGAATGAATTTTTTTTGTGTGTGTTATAGTAGTTGAAGTAGAGTACATAAAATCATGGCTAGAATGAGATGGATAGACTACCACAGAATGAGATCGATAGATGATCAGATGGATTCACAGTTGGCTAACCAACTGTGCTCAATGCATGTTCCTCAATGGAACTACCTAGAGGGAAGCATGCAAGAACTATGGTGCCTATCAGGTTCCATGCTCTCTCCTGTGCTGTTCAACATCTTTGTAAAACTTCAGGAGGAAATAATTTACACTTTTGAAGGTCACATAGGCATGTCACTCAATTCTATTACACTTTTCCTTTCAGTTTTCAAGAAGTAGCAAAAACCCTGGAACATTGCTTGAGTTCAGCACTGGACTGAATGTGGGAGAAATGGTGAAATTAAATCCAGATAAGATGAAAGAATTATTGATCAACAAGAAATTGTTCTTATTGACTGAGCTTCAGTCTACTTGCACTCCCCCTTCGCTGTTTGATTCAGAGCTGTCACTGGATTTGATATTTAATATGTGATATTTAATAATAGCAATAGTCGTTAGACTTATATACCACTTCACAGTGCTTCACAGCCCTCTCTAAGCAGTTTACAGAGTCAGCATATTTCCCCCAACAATCTGGGTCCTCATTTTACCCACCTCGGAAGGGTGGAAGGCTGAGTCAACCTTGAGCCTGGTGAGATTTATATAATATTATACACATAGTTAGTACTTTTGTATCAATTATTCAGTTACAATCTATATGAAATCCCTAGATTTCCCAAATGTGGCTAAGCCACATTGCACTTCATTTTTTCTTGGATAGGAGGCCAATAGGAATGTTGGATTAGGACCTGTAGGTTGGATTGGGGAATCAAAAGAAGGAAGTGGCAAGCTGCTTTTCATTGTTGCCAAGACATGCCCATGAAGTTACTGCACATTGCTCTCAATTCAACTCAGGGATTACTAGTGCAGTGTTATTTACGCACACATTTAAATAGGGAACAGCTTTTTTTGAAACTAAAATTTCATGGGATTGCTGAGATCTTAGCTAAAGAAATCTTAGTTCACTGCTCATTCTCTTAGCTGTTACACCATTTTAGCCTTTATAATAGGCTCAGGATTAAAACAAACTATCTGAAAAGAGAAGGGCATCTGTAGTCTCCTGAGATTCTGTGGACTTGCAGTGCTTTAAGGAACAGAAGATGTGCCTTTAAAGGGTAACAGCAGCAGCATCTTAACACAACAATTGTCTAACAACTGTCTTTGACTCAATTGGCAGGAGCTCTCTCCAGTTATGCATTGGGCAAAGGGCTATGCCTTGGTGCTACCTTTGTGCTACCACTGTCATCAGAGGCTCACAGCTGTGGGTGAGCAAACCAAATATTCACCAAAGACTTCATGTGTTTCCCATGCCCCATAAATGGGACACTCAGAATCCTTCATCATCTTGTACTTATTTATATTTTCACTATCTGAATACTCCTTTCCAACATTAATTACTTTGCCCATTACAAAGGTAGAGTTATCAACAAAAAAAACTGTTGCACAGGACCAGTCTAAAAAACAGAAAGACCTTATAAGTCCTTACCTAGTCCTTACCATCCAGATGAGTGGATTTCTACTCCAAAAATACTCAACTGTCATAATCATTGCTGGATAGAGTTCCAGAATATCTAGGATAGATCTCAATATCTGGATAGAATAGAATGGAATGGAACAGAACAGAACAAAATAAAAAAAATTATTGGCCAAGTGTGATTGGACACACAAGGAATTTTTTTTGCTACAATTGCTCTCAGTGTACATAAAAGAAAAGATACATTTGTCAAGAGTCAAGAATCATCAGGTACAACACTTAATAATAGTCATAGGGTACAATAAGAAATCAAATCATACTAGGAAGCTGTCAGTATAAGGATACAAGTGATAATGTTACAGTCATACAGTCACAAGTGGGAGGGGATGGGTGATAAGGAGTGATGAGAACATTAATAGTAATAGTAGTGCAGAGTTTGTAAATAGTTGGACAGTGTTGAAGGAATTATTTGTTTAGCAGAGTGATGGTGTTTGGGAAAAAACTCCCCTTGTGTCTAGTTGTTCTGGTGTGCAGTGCTCTAATGCATTGATGTGGCTGTGTACCTAACATTTAAGATGGCCATATTGGTTACCAGGTTTGCAGCAAGAGACCAGATATGAAGTAGGCTTCAGAAGCCCACTAGCATTTACAATGGCACCCAAGCCCATGTGTTGTTTCTACAGTTACTCTGCCTCTCTTCTAGGAGTGGGATTCTACAGGTTCCCACCTATTCACTAGAACCGGTTGTTAACATTCTAAGCAGTTGGGAGAACCGGTTGTTAGAAGAAATTACTGACCTAATCCTGTAAGGAAGGAAGGAAGAACTTCTCTGGAGGTTTTTTTTCCTCCTTTGCTGGTACTTTGCTTGTGTGGAATGACCATTCAAAGTTACAATGGCACTGAAAAAATGGACTTATGACTGTTTTTCACACTTATGACTGTTGCAGCATCCCCACAGTCATGAGAGGCCAGG
The DNA here is from genome assembly GCA_015471245.1 of Laticauda colubrina. Lineage (NCBI taxonomy): Eukaryota > Metazoa > Chordata > Lepidosauria > Squamata > Elapidae > Laticauda > Laticauda colubrina. The sequence goes on from BLBF01000048.1 coordinate 1,645,246, forward strand.
CGAGGAGATGCGTGCCTTGATGTGAGTGATGTTGAGTTGGCCACGCCCAGACAGTCACATGATCACCAAGCCATGCCCACCAACAAACCATGTCCACAGAACTGGCTGTTAAAAAATTTGAATCTCATCGCTGCTCTCTTTTTGCTAATAAAATTGCCCCAGCTTGAATCCAAAAAAGTCAAGCAAAAGCAACAGAATTCTAATCACTATTTAGGGAAAAAAAGCTATTCTGTTTGAGATGAAGTACCTTATAGATCAAATGTAATAAATGTAAAACTTTTGTTACCACTATTCCCCTTAAATGAATATTTTTCTATTTTAGAAGATTTATCCTCAACCAATCTGTATAAAAGAGCCCAGGCAGTCAAAATACTGTAATACAGGAATGAATTATTTCACATCCTTATTTCAACACTGTTGCTACTGTCAGCTCATAAATAAAAATTGGTTGTGAACTATTAATGACAGAGAATAATGAATATCTATTTTTTTTCTTTCCATGAAGAGATCAAGTTTTTTTTTCATCATTTCTCTATAAATGTACTTCTTCTTAGTATCTAGAATAAGATATACTCATTTTATACTTTATTTTATTGGAGATCTCTTAATATTCATACTGTGAGAATAATGTATGAATCTATTCATCTTCTAAAAACATTATGAGTCTATTTTTTTCAGAACATTTTCAAAATACCACACAAAGACACACACATACACACACACACACACACACACACACAAGCACTATCTAGAACTGACGTGTGATTAAATGATGGACTGGATTTTAGCTGATTAAATTAATAGATGAGTCTGTCACCAGGTAAAAATAATTGCTCTCCACCAATAAGAGTAATTTAAAAGATAAAGATGCCCTTGGATTGAACTCAACTCCTTTTTATGTATACTTTTATTTTTAAAAAATAACAAAGAGAACAATTCATACAATTAGACTAGTATAATATGATAAAAAGAAAAGAATAAAATCAAAATGAAACCTGCAAGTACAAAAAAGCAAAAACTTAAAAGAAAAATAGAAAAAAATTACAAAGAAGTAGTTTACAATATTTTTACAGAAATTATAGATACAATTACAAATTTTCCTGTTATTCTATGATTACCACATAACTCGCTTTTTTCTATGATCTATTCTGCCTAATCATCAAAACCATAAATAATAAATCTATTTTTTGCTGTCAGCCAAACAACTGTATCTGACTACCACTCTAGGATCAGCACTCTCCATGCCCCTCTATCTCCACTGCCTCCTTCATTTCCTCCATGGTCATTGCAATGTAATCCTTTATAGCAGGGGTGTCAAACTAAAGTTGTCATGGTGATGTCATATGACGTACTGGGACTTTTTTCCCCTTCACTAAACTGGAAGAAGGTGGGGCCAGCACTTGATGCATCCAGCCCATGGGCATGAGTTTGACAACCCAGCTTTATAGTGTCCAGTTTTTCACATTCATGAAAACAAATTATGAGGAATTTTCAGTCAGAAATAAACTTTCTGATTATCTCAGCTGATAAACTCACTAATCGTTTCTCCAACATAAATAAAATTTATTCATTTACATGGAGTCTTCAACTTACAATAGTTTGCTTAGTGATCATTTGAAGTTACAATGGCACTGAAAAAAGTGACTTATAACCTTGTTTCACACTTATGATCATCACAGTATCCTCATGGTCATGTGATTTACATTTGGATGCTTGACAAGTGATTCATATTTATCAGCATCACAGCATCCTGGGCTCATGTGACCTTCTGATGAGTAAAACCAATAGGAAGCCAGATTCACTTAACTACCGGGTTACTAATTTAATAACTTAAATGTTTCACTTAACTAATGTGGCAAGAAAAGTCATAAAATGTGACAAAATTCATTTAACAAATTTCTTACTTAGCAACATAAATTTTGGGCTCAATTGTGGTCCTAAATTGACAACTACCTGTATTTGTATTCCCTGCCCCATTGGTTAGTTTTCTAAATAGTACAAGGCAGCGAACATACTGAACACATCTTCTTCCTTCTGTTTTCCCCACCACAACCCCATGAGGTAGATTGGGCTGACAGAGAGTGACTGGTCCAAAGTCACCCAGCTGATGACTTTGATACAACCTTTGTGCATAGATTAAGCTTGCTGTCAGTTAATCCCGAGAGAAAAACCTATGATATAATTGATTTAAAATAATAAAAACTCAAAGAAGTAATGCAAGATTGAAAGATGTGGAGAGACCTCACCTGACTAGACCCAACTCTAGAATCATGAAGAGTCAGATATGACTGAATGGATAATGTCATTATCATCAATAATTGTCAATAAGAAAATCATTGACAAATATAATGTCATTGTACTTGACACTATACCACTCCAATAATTCTTCTCTTAATTGTTTTTATATTTTATGTTTTATATTACCCTTAACAAAATTCTAATCTTGTAATAAGTTAGCCAAACTCCTAGTGACTTCATTTGATATCATACGTTTGACCTGACACTCTATGGAAGAAATGTATTTACTCAAGTAACAAGGGTTCCAAGTATTACGATACAGATAAGGCTGACCAGTACCATGGAGAAATAGTTTGGAAAAAGAGGCATAGCAAAGAAGTAAGGACTAATTGAAAATATCAAGACCTTGGTATATTAAGCAGGTGGGTGGATCACTCAGAGTAGGTTCATCTATCTTGTCTATCTTTCTCAGCCCTGGAAGTTTGACAATACATGGACTTCAACTCCCAGAATTCTCCAGACAGCATAAGTGGAAGTCTTAAGCATTGTCAAGCTGCCAAAGTTGAGAAATATTGTTTTAAGTTAATGTCTTCTTAACAAATTACTTGATCAGGTATTACTGGCATTACACTGTTTTCTAGTAAGGCCACATTAGATAATAACCTAGCTAATTTGCATAAGAGCGATATAGCTTAGATTCTCTTGTAAACTGCTGGAGAATATATTGTAGTACAGGGCACTTCAGGCAGGAAGAAATATCAAGGGCATAGCATATGGTATTAATTCTGCATCTGGAAACAGCCCTGGAGCAATTTGCTCTCTTATCATAACTTTTATGCTTGTAAAATGGAGAAAAATGGAGCAACATTGGCTGAGTTGAAAGGAAACATGGTAATCCACTGTGATATCTAACAATTCCAGTGTGAGTTACAAGAATGAATATGTAGTTGAACATGTCTTTTATATTATTCAAATCTTCATTGGCTTAGTAGGAAAGCATAAATACTAAATTTTCTATTTCTCTGTCTTTCATATATATACACAGAGAATGAAAATTCATGCATTCATCTCTTTCACAAGTGAGCAGGCGTATGTCCCCAAAGTTCCCTATTTAGGTATCAGCTGAACAATGTACATTTCTTTATCTCTTTAGATTTCTAAGACTACCCAACATATGGTCAATTCTTGATGATATGCAAAAAAGGAATCACTGAATATTAAACAAAAGATTTGTGTAATAGAAGGGAAAGACATACTCTCTAAACAAACTAGACATAATACAATCCAACTGGACACAACCCAACCACAACTCACACTCACACCTGACCCATTACAAGCCTTTATAAACAGAAGTACATAGACATTGACATTCCCTAAACTCTGCTAAAGATGTGACCCAGCCTGGTAATGAAATGTTCTGAAATCAACCCACAAGCTCAGAGAACAAACCTTCACCTTCACAACACAACCAGTCCAAGCAAACTGAAAAGCAACCAAAGAGCAATTTAACTGTGACAAAGGACTGGTGGAAATACCCTCCACCTTTAAAACTGCCCTAAAGGAAAAAAAAAACTAATGTAGTTGATGCTATATCTTGAGCTTTCAGTAACTTGGTTCACAGCCAAGGTTGCCAGACAGCTGTGAATTTCTGAGCCATTCTATATTCTTGGTCCATGAAGGACGGTTGAACTGTCTTGGAGTTCCATTGTTGAATTCCATTGTTAACCAGACAAGAGAGTCTGACAAGCCTGGCAAGGAGGTCAACACAACAGCAGCAAATCCAACTGGTCTCTAAGTGTCCAACCTCACCACAGGGTCTCACATCTGCTTATCTGTGGAGCAGTTCTTCAGAAAGCTGTTAAGTCTTCCCAGATAACAACTAATATTGTACCTCATCTTAGCAGGGAGAGGTTTTAATGAAAAGGATAACTTTTTATTCTCATCATGATTCCAACCCAAGCCTATAGGAACTTTCCTCTCATTACAAATATGGGTACTCCTGAACCTGCTACTATTTGTTAGCGACCATTCAAAGTTACAACATTAAAAAACAGTTACTTATGACTAGACCTCACACTTGCAACCAGCACAGAATCCATACTGTCACATCTTTAAAAATTCAGGCACTTGTCAACCCTCATGTATTAATTATGGTTGCAGCATTCTGGGATCACATGCATTTCCAACCTTACTAGCCAGGTTGCAATCAGCAAAATCAATGGGAGAAGCTGGATTTAACAGATTAGAGTTGGAAGGGACCTTGTAAGTCACCTAGTCCAACCTCCCACCCAAGCAGGAAACCCTACACCATTTCTGACAGATGGCAGTCCAGTCTCTTCCTGAAAGCTTCCATGGATGAAGCTCCCACAACTTCTGCAGGAAACTTCTGTTCCCTTGGTTGATTGCTCTCACTGTCAGTAAGTTTCTCCTTATTTCCAGGTTGAATCTCTCCTTGGTCAGCTTCCATCCATTATTCCTTGTCTGGTCTTTGGGTGCCTTAAAAAATAGCTTGACCCCCCTCCCCTCCCCATCCTCTCTGTGGCAGCCCCTCAAATATTGGAAGACTGCTATCATGTCTCCCCTGGTCCTTCTCTTCATTAGACTAGCCATGCCCATTTTCTGCAACCGTTCATTGTATGTTTTAGCCTCCAATTCCCTAATCATCTTAGTTGTTCTTCTCTGCACTCTTTCTGGAGTCTCAACATCTTTTTATAGTGTGGTGATCAAATCTGGATGCAATATTCTAGGTGTGGTCTTACTAAAGCTTTATAGAGTGGTATTAGTACTTCCCTTGATCTTGATTGTATCCCTCTGTTAATACAATTTAGAATTGCATTAGCTTTTTGGGCTGTTGCCACATACTATTGGCTCATATTTAATTGGTTGTCCACTATTTTAAGGATTTGCTTAACAGCCATGTGTGGTTCACAAACAACAGGACTACAAGAGTGATTCAGTTAAAACTGTGGCAAGAAGTAATAAAATGAGGTGTGACTCACTTAACAATCATCTTGCATTGCAATAGAAGTTCTGGTCCCAATTGTAGTTGTAATTCAAGAACCAGCTATAATAGGTATCAAGAATGCTAACACTTGCCTGCTTTTTAAAAAATTGAATAATAACAACTAGCCATACACTATGCACAAATGCATAGAAAGTCCAGTCCTGGCTAACTGTTATAATCCTGGACTTTCTCCATTATTTTATTGAAAAGCCTTTGGAGGCTTATTGGGAACAATAAGGGCCCATATTTTCATCCATATTAACAGCACCAGCTGGTGACTTATCTTTTTTTTTTTTTTAGAAAGGAATTTTGTCTCACCAATGTATATAATATATGCATGTACTTGTTGTAGTGTAAACAGTGCCCTAGCTCTCTGTGGGCAGAAATGATTTTGAGAAATGATTAGAGGAACAAGTAGACTAGATCTCTCTGGCAAGAAAATGGTGTTTATTTCAGTGTTAAGCACTAATGATTTTTGAAAAAAACCTGTTATCATTTCTTATTAGATATGCATCTTCCTACTTTGGAGATGTTTATTGTGCCTTCATTCTTTCAAGTTTAGATGTCTCATACATTATTTTTTATTTAAAAGGTTTCTAGCCTGCCTTTTTGACAAAACAACTCCAGCTAGCAGCAAGAAAGTAAAAAAATAAAAGCTGCAGCTTCTTGAAAAATACTGGGATAAATATTCAGGCCTGAAAGCATCTGAGCAAAACCTAAATTATAGAGAAAGATGCATTTTGTTTAAACTTTGGGAAGCATCCAGCTTAAACTGTTCAAATCAGAAATCATGAATGGCTGTAGATTCTGTCGAGATGAGATCACATGTTAGTCATATTTAAGTGTAATAAGGCCCACAGGTGTCCAGTACAAGGCATGATGGTACCTTGTGCATACTGTTGTGGTTCACCAGCAGCCAGTGCGGATAGCAGAGGTATCAGAAAGTGAGGACGAAAGGGAACCAGTCAGGGAGTCTGGCAAGGACTTGAATGAGGGTCCTACATCCAATGCAGGGATGGGGCTAGGACCATCTGAGAACGAGGTTCTGCCTTCAGAGCTTTCAGAGTCTGGCAGCAGCGAAGCAGAGGACCCCGGGGAGCCTGTTCCCAGTGCGCATGTGCACAGAGCTGCTAGGAGACAAGAGCAGCTGAAGCAGAAGGGTTAGGATTAGGGTAACTTGGGAGTAAGGTTGGTAGGTGATTGCCCCTCCAATAAGAGGTAAAATGACAAATGACAAAGTGCTTTGCAGGAAGCAAAGCAGTTCAGTAATCTCCGAGTCCTTTGTGAAGCTCTGTACTCTGGTCATTTTTTCTAAGCTCTGTACTCTGGTCATTTTTTTCTAGGTTTTTGGCTTGGTTTATGTTAGCCTTAATTGGATGGCTGTTTCTTGGCAGCATTCAACAGCATTTAAAAGCTGGAGGAACTGTGTCTAATGAGCTTTGGCTGGGAATGCAAGTAATTTCCGGCATTGCATTAAAAAAGGTTTTACTTTTAAAGTCAGTTTGTATTTTATTAAGTTTGATGAAACCAGGGCCAGAGCAATACTATTGTCAATCAGATGGTCTGAATTTAGCATTTGCATTGTTCGTGTGATAATATCATTATGCATGTGACCTCAAGAAACCAAGTAATCCTTAACTTACAACCACAATTGAACTGAAAATATCTGTTACAAAGCAAGTTAAGTGAATTTTGCCCATTTTACAGCCACAAGTTAAGTGAATCGGTTAAGCTAGTAACACAGTTGTTAAGTGAATAAGTGGGTTTCACTATTAACTTTGTTTATCAGAAGGTCACAAAAGGTGATCACATAATAATAAACTGTATATGCCTTCAGTTGTAAATAAGCTGTTGATCCAGTTCTACAGAGGAATGATTGAATCTGTCATCTGCACCTCTATAACTTTCTGGTTTGGCTCTGCAACCCAACAGGACAGACACAGACTTCAGAGAGTAATTAAGACTGCAGAAAAAATAATTACTACTAACCTGCCTTCCATGGAGAACCTGAATACTGCATGAGTCAAAAAGAGGGCTGTGAAAATATTTACAGACCCCTCACATTCTGGACATAAACTGTTTCAATTCCTACCCTCAAAATGACACTATAGAGCACTGCATACCAGAACGGCTAGACAGATGGACAGTTTTTTCCCCAACACCATTACTCTGCTAAAAAACTAATTCCCACAACACTGTCAAACAAAGACTATATTACTATTATTCTTTTCATCCTTCCTATTATCTATCTCCTCCCACTTATGGCTATAATCTTGTTGATTGTACCTTTATGATTTATACTGGTTATTTTTTTGTTTCCTGGTATGCTTTGATTGCTTATTAATAACCTAGGCCTATCACTAAGTTTTGTATCTTATGATTCTTGATGAATATTTTTTTTTCATTTTATGTAGACTGAGTGCATATGCACCAAAGGCAAATTCGTTGTGTGTCCAATCACACTTGGCCAATAAAGAATTCTATTCTATTCTATAACCTTGGGACACTGCAACCGACAACCGACTTGCCAAGTGTCCGAATTTTGATTTGACCACTGGTTGTAAATGTGAAAAATGGTCATTATTCACTTTTTTCAGTGTTACTTCGAACAGTCACTAAGTGAATGGTTGTATGTTGAGGACTATCTGTAGTCCTCTCCCCCAGGAAGAACTGAGAAACTTTTACTACGGTTTTATTATTACCTTTATTGTCAGAATACAACATGTGTACAATGAGATTGGCTGAGCTTCCCTTCATGCACACACACCCATACAACTCAGAGTGAGGACAGAAGTCTCTAACCCAATACCCATCATATTACACTATGTGACCGTGTACAACTTGCTGGCCCCACAAGTCTATTGAGATACAAAATTTCTGAACTTTCCCAAGAAGTAGATGAATCCAAGACTTCAGCAAGTTCATTTAAAAAAAAAAAAAAATTCTCCAAGCCAGACATTTCCTCAGTATCATTTAGTTCTCAGAGTTTTTAGCAATAAGATGCCTAGCAGAATTCTATAATTTGAAATTTGTGCAACTGAAAGATATCCTGGTTAGAAAAGGCTGATAGGAAAGATAGCTTGTCTCAAAGAACATCTGGACATTCTCTGTTGTATGCTTATCAATTAATCTCCCTGTTCACATTTGTGCCCATTCAATATCACATGTTATGTTGTTGCAGGCATACAGGCAGTCCTTAACTTATGACCAAATGCTTAGCAATTATTCAAAATTAATATTGGGCACCCTCCCCCAAAGTTATTTATGACTTAATTGTGGATTTCTGACAATTGCACATAACCACAATCACATGACCACATTTTGGGCATTTGGTGACTGACTCACCTTTAGAATTCTTTATAGAATACAATATAATTCTTTATTGGCCAAGTGTAATTGGACACACAAGGAATTTGTCTTGATGCAAATGCTTTCAGTGTACATAAAAGAAAAGATATATTTGTCAAGAGTCAAGAATCATCAGGTACAACTCGTAATAATAATCATAGTAATAATAGTCATCAATAAGCAATCAAATCATACGAGGAAACAATCAATATAGATAGTAAGGATACAAGCAATGAGGTTATAGTTATACATCACAAGTGGGAAGGGATGGGTGATAAGGAGTGAGGAGAAGTTTAACAGTAATAGTAGCGCAGACTTTGCAAATAATTGGACAGTGTTGAGGGAATTATTTGTTTAGCAGAGTGATGGCATTCGAGGAAAAACTGTCCTTGTGTCTAATTGTTCTGGTGTGCAGTTCTCTATAGTGTCGTTTTGAGGATAGGAGTTGAAATTGTTTATGGCTGGGATGTGGGGTCTGTAAATATGTTCACAGCCCTCTTTTTGACTCATAAAGTATACAGGTCCTGCATGGAAGACAGGTTGGTAGTAATTGTTTTTTTCTCCAGTCCTAATTATCCTCTGAAGTCTGTGTCTGTCCTGTTGGGTTGCAGAGCCAAACCAGACAGTTATAGAAGTGCAGATGACAGACTCAACAGTTCCTCTGTAGAACTGGTTCAGCAGCTCCTTGGGCAGTTTGAGCTTTCTGAGTTGGCACAGAAAGAACATTCTTTGTTGTGCTTTTTTGATGACGTTTTTGATGTTTGCTGTACATTTTAGGTCTTGTGATATGTTAGAACCTAGAAATTTGCAGGTCTCTACTATTGGTACTGTGTTGGCTGATATTGTAAGAGGTGATAGTATGGGAGGGGTTCTTCTAAAGTCTACCACCATTTCTACAGTTTTGGGTATGTTCAGTTCCAGATTGTTCCCATTACACCATGAGGAAATTGTACAATCAGTCTATACATTTTACAATCTTTACAATCAATTCAGCATTTCATGGCCAGGTTTATGACATTTTTGCTAGTTTCTGGTCTTTTCAGTTCATTTCTGACAAAACAATGCCCCTAGCAAAGCACTGATTTGCTTAACCAGTGCTTTAACAATTCTTGCAAAATAGTCATAAACTCAGGTTGAGTCGCACTTACAGACACAACCATCATGATATACAGTGAAAATTTCAAATTCCATTACAGTTGTAAGTCGAGGGCTATCTGTATCATCTTTTAAGTTCTGCAGTCATAAATTAAGTAAATGTTAAGTACAGGTAGTCCCCAACTTGCAGCCATAATTAAGCCCAAGTTTCTATTGCTAAGCAGTAGAACAGTTGTTAAGTGAATTTTGCCCCATTTTACAAACTTTCTTACCACAGTTGTTAAGAGAATCACTGCCATTGTTAAGTTAGTAACACTGTTGTTACTAGAATAGAATGGAGTGGAGTGGAGTGGAATGGAGTAGAGTGGAGTAGTTAAGTGAATCTGGCTTCCCCATTGATTTTGCTTGTCAGAAGTTCACAAAAGGAGATCACGTGATCCACAGAATGCTGCAACTATCATAAATATAAGCCAATTGGTCAAGCATCCATATTTTGATCAAGTGATCATGAGGATGCTGCAATGGTCATAAGTGTAAAAACAGTCATAGCCACTTTGTTCAGTGATATTGTGACTTTGAATGGTCACTAAATGCTATAAGTTGAGGACTACTTTTATGCAATGTGTGAAAAGAATCTCAGAGTCAAATCTTAATGAAAAGCCAATTGTTTTCAATTTTAGTTGTTGAAGATACTAACTTTGCCTCCTTCACCCCAGATATTAATCCTTCAAGTATTATCACATCTGTTTCTCTCTCCTCTCTAAAAGAGCCTCAGTGTAGCACTATATCCCTACAGCAATTTTGCTAGAAAAAGAGAAGTAAATGTTGTTTTCCCAAGGCAGTGTAATGGGCTTGGATGAGGTTTTGAAGTTGTCATCAGATTCAAATCCAGCATATAATCTGTTAGATTTCACCAACTTCATAATTAGACTCCAGAGTGACTTCAGAGCAGCTGAACAAAACAGTTTTTATTAAGGCACTTCAACACAAGCAGAAAGAGAGGCTGAGATCTAGATCAATAACAGTAATCGATTCATGCCTGATTTTTAAAGTAGATGTCACTAGAGTAAACACTTCCACACATTTTGAAGAAATAGATAAAATGGTCTGGTTAGAAGGCATTTGTTTTCCTGATGGAAAAGACAATGTAAAAAGTCCAAATTCTGTTTAGCACCTGAAGCTGGTTTTTAAATGAAGTTCTGCTGGTGCAAATATATTGTGGCTTACCGCACAACTCTTTGTTTATGTTGGCAAAAAGCTGATTATTAAGACTCAGTTTTCAAAACACATCACTTTGATGTAAACAGTTTCAAAACCAATAGGGTGTGCAGACAATATTAAAAGTTACCTTGGGATTCCTTTAAAATAGTTTTTGGACTGAAAGATTTATCAAAAAGGGAAGAGTTAGCCACACTCAGTCATTCAAAAAATGTCTATCCTCACAATTCTTCGAAAATGATGGGAAATAATGGTAATGCAAACTCAGATAAAGTCCCAAGTTTTCAAAAAGATAAAAAAAATGGGGAAAGTTTTAAATACCTGTGACTTTTAATTTCATATGGAGTCCTTGGTGCTTTCTCAGCTGAGTGAGCACCCATTACTTGTCCCAGCTTCTGCCAACCTAGCAGTTTGAAAGCATATAAAAATGTAAGTAGAAAAATAGAGACCACTTTGGTGGGAAGATAACAGCATTCCATGCACCTTCGGTGTTTAGTCATGCCTGCCACATGACCATGGAGATGTCTTCAGACAGCACTGGCTCTTCGGCTTTGTAATGGAAATGAGCACTGCCCCGTACGGCTGGAAATTACTAGCATGTATGTGTGAGGGAAACTTTTACCTTACTAATTATTTGATTGTTTGTCTGAGGTGGTAGTTCCTTGACTGGGTTATTGTTTACTGTTTGATTGTTGGTGTGGTATAAATCCTGGTATTAACCCCTGTTTATCTGAGTGTTTATTGTTGGCAAAGAGGTGTTTTGGTCTTTTTGATTCTCTCTTTTGAATGAGAACTGGGTAGTCTCAGCTGAGATGTTTTCGTAGGTTTGAATTCTGCCCAGGATTCAAGTTTATTTGACTGATGTGTTAACAGCAGCTCTTTCTTTCAATTCATCAAGGTCATTCTCTCTTCCCATTATAGTACAAGCAGTCTCACTGAAGAACCACAGTTGGGGCTGCCTCAGGAAGACACCACATCACATCACATTGCAATTATACTGCTGGCTTCTCTGTTGACTTTTTATTTATTTTATTTATTTATGTTCCTTTACCAATAACTCAAGGCAGCAAAGATATCCAACAAACCTTCCTCTTCCTCTTTTCTTCACAACAACCACCTTATCAGGTGAGTTGGGCTGAGAGAGAGCGACTGATCCAAAGTCACTCTTTCAAGGCTGAGGCAAGACTTGAACTCACACTCTTGCTTTCTAGCCTGGTGCCTTAACCACAAGATCAGGGCTCTGCAATCTTAAACACTCAAAAAGGCATTTGGATCTGTTTCCCACAGAAAAGAAAACACCAGGAGCCACAAAACCTGGATGGGTGTGGCCAACTCAATGTCACTCTCACCCAGTCACATGACACACACACCCTCCATACCTGCCTGTGTTTTGTGGCTCCTGGTGTTTTCTATGAGAAATGGGTATCTCTCTCTCTCCCCCCCCCCTTTCTGTTTTTTGTGTTTTACCTTCTCAGGTCAGGCAAGGAGTGACTGGGAGGGGAGGGTGAGGGGTAGAGCCAGCCAATTGTAGGTTCACCCAACAGGGACCCACAGCAGAGGGCCCAAAGAGCCGGATGTTGTTCCAGAGCCACGGGTTGCTGATACCCACACTAGATCAAACTGGTTCTGATTCTCAGAAGCCTGAGAGAGTGGAAAAGGCTGTGTGGTTCAGAGAAAAGAAACTGAATAGAATAGAAGGATTTGCTACATATTTCATTTTTGTGTTTTAATAGTAAAAATAATTAGGGCTGTTTTGTTGTGTGTCCTATTTTTTACCTGTAGACAGGATAACTTAACTTACTGATGTAAATTTATTTTGTTGATACAGTTTCCTAACTATCCTCATTATGGCACATTATTGTCATCAGGCTAAAGTAAGCCAGGAAACAGAGCTTAAGGCTAGATCAAGGTTTGGTGATCTGCCAAGCTGAAAATAGTTTTTAACAGGCTTTTAATCTATTTCATAGGTTATTGTCCCCAGGAGGGCTGTTAAGAGACTGCAGATAAGGAGAAAATATAAGAACAAAAGGTTACCTTTCCACTTACAATTCAGCCACTGACAGTTGGAAATGCAACAGAGGTATACCAATAACAATATCCTTATAGGATATAGGAGGTTTTTAAAATATGCTTTTAAAATCGTTTTTATATGCATTTATAAATTATTATGTATTTGTACTGCTCTGGGTTGATTTTATCCTTGGCTCATGAAAATATTTTAAAGCAGGAATGAGCTAAGTTTGAAGCTGATTTTTTTATATTGTTATGAGGTTATCAACAGAACATATGTTGCTACTTTAACCAGGTTGAAATATATGGATATAATTATGAATATGCAAAAAGAAAAATGAAATATTCTTGTTTTATTTCAAAACCAAACAGGCAAAAAGATATTTGCAAATTGTTCTTATCCATGGTTAATAGGTAAAAGCAGTAGTAGCTAATCAGGGAATTCGTGTCTGATTATTCTGAGAGAAAAAATATGCCAGAAATGATGGATTTAATCCAGAAAATGCTTGAAAGAAGTAAAAAGAAATGTGCCTTTCCCCTTTCTTTTTTTCAGACTGTAAAGGATAGGTTAATAGGTCATAGGCTACAGGTGTCCAACTCACTGCATTATGTTGCCGTCATGTGACATTTTGCTACATTTTTCCCCTTCGCGGAGCTGGGGTGGGTGCAGCCTGCACTGACATATCTGGCCCATGTGCTGCCACTTTGACAATCCTGTCATAGGCAAATGACATCTACTGTGATAAGGATACAGCAGTTTCAGCATTTAGCTTATAACTTTAAACTGGTATCCACACTTAGTGGGCAGCACAATGGTGAAGCAGTAAGATGCTGGGCTTGTTGGCTTGAAAGCCAATAGCCTGGGTTCAAGATCCAAACATCATGCAATGGGAGGGGTGAGTACTCATCTTTGCCTAACTTCTGCCCACCTAGCAGTTTGAAAGCATGAAAACAGAGAAATAGGTACCACTTCAGTGGAAAGGTAGCAGTGCTCCATGACATCATGATGGCCACCATGTCTTTGAACATGATCTGATTGGGCTTCTCCAGCTTCTTCCATTCCCCACCTCCCAGTCAGAGTTGAAAAAGCTTCCTGGATGAGAAGCAAAACATCTTCAAAGAAAAACCAGAAAGTCCAATTGCCTCTTGAAAAAGCATCTTTGGGATTCCCACTGGATTGCTTTTTTGTTGCAGGTAAAATCTCTGCAATTAGAAAATGAAGAAACTAGCATGAGAAATGTGTAATTTTATAGAGTTGTTTGGTAGGGATGGGAGTATCCAGAGCTTGCTCTGAGGGTGATTTGGGCAGTCTTTGGAGAATTGAAGAGTTGGCCTGTCTTATGTCTGGATCCTATGTTATTACAATCTTGGGAGATGCAAAGGATCCTGGTCTTGAAATTGCAAGGGAGATCACAAAATTTCAATGAGTTTAGTTGATTTTTAAAAATTTCTCCTTCATATTAAAAAAAGTCTAGATATTTAAGACTCATCCTGAACTAACCTCATTGTTTTTCATCATTGTTTATTGAAAGGATGGGGGGGGGGGTGTGGAACACAACTTCAAAGTTTTTCCAACTGTGAAAATCTCATCTGTTAATTCCCATCCCAGAGCCATGTGCCTCCCAGTTAAAGTCAGATGTTTCAATCTCCTGACCTATGAAGTCATGGTATCTGGTCTTGATAAAAGACCAGATACCATGCTGTTGTTGGTTTTTGTTTGCTGTTGTTGGTTTTGGGGGGAACGTCTGTACAGAGTCTAGTGTTAGGTATTTGGAATTTGGCCATTCTTGAGGTATCTTTGCTATTATTATTAATAAACTCCAAGCAGATTATAAGATAGTAGCTGGATACCTGTTTTTCATGATAAAACTATGTGATCGGGCTGTGTAGGAGAAATTCGGTTCACAATCCTTCAGTGGTGGTTAGTGATTGAAACACATAAAGGAATATCACTCCTGATGCCTTGAGTCCGAAAGCAGTTACGTAGGTGGAAGGCATAGACATTTTGGTGAGGTACTGACATTTAGTCCTGAAAAAGTCCCAGGCTACTCCTGATTGAAGGAATGGAACGTCTGCCAGTTTGAAATGAGGTAACAGAATGTGAGGCAACTGGCAGTTGGAACAGAGTTCTTTTCAGGTGGGGAGGAGGAGTATCAAAGCATGTTAATCAGTGGTGGGATTCAAAAAATTTTACTACCAGTTCTCTGGGCATGGCTTGGTAGGTGTGGCTTGGTGAGCATGGCAGGGAAGGATACTGTAAAATCTCTAGTCAGAGGTGGTATTTGCCAGTTCTCCAAACTACTCAAAATTTCCACTACTGATTCTCCAGAACGGGTCAGAACCTGCTGAATACCATCTCTGATGTTAATAGAAGGCAACTGGCAGCTGGAACAGAGTTCTTTTCAGGTGGGGAGGGGGAATAGAACTCCTTAGCATCACAACGTGTTAATTATTGTATAAGAAATACTAATGATCTGATAGTCATTTCGAAAAATCCTTTCTTAGTGAGCACCTGGAAGCCAAGAAGAACATACATGCCAAATTTCAAGTTTGTAAGCTTTACAGTTCTGGAAATTTCATGATGAGTGAGTGGTACTTGGTTTATATATATATAGATTTGGGTAATATGATCTTGCTTATATGTATACTTTTTTGTGTTATTTTTTAAACTTTGTTTGAGCTAATAATAAATGTTAAAATTCCTTAATTTACTAGATTATTCATTGTCTCTGAATCCAAAATAGCCAATTTCCTGGGCATCTGATCACTGCCCTGACACTTGGTGAAACAGGGCCATGGATCCATTACTCAAATTTTTAATTGCTTCTGATGCTGGGAGATAAGAACTGATCCTCATCTGTTTTTCTGCCTTGTTAGATGTATAGGTTCCAGAAACAATGCAGAGGCTGGACCAGGTTCTTTTCTTGCCCTTGGGTGGCATTTGACAGGGGAGGTGTTGGGTTAACTCACAAGTGATAAGACCTGTTGCTGTCAGCAGCTGCTGGTATGTCTTGGTTCTGACTGAGAACGACATAATTTTCCACATGAAAGGATATTTGCATGTGAAAAAAGATTACAAATGTACAAATCTCAAAAGAGATTTTATCAATAGAGAGAGGGCATTGCTGAAGCTCCAGGTAAGGTACAAATAGTACCTTAGTACTACAAAGGACTACAAATAGTCCTCTCTGCAAATAGTAAAAATAAGACAGTCATGTGATTAGCATTGACTAATACAAAAGTATTTCAGGAAAAGTTTGAGTAAGAGGATCTCTGATTAATGTAAAATCATCACAAAGCTAAACTCATCAAAATGATTCAGTGTAGACCATGGTTTCAGATACCTATAACATTAGTTTACTGCAAATCCTCTGATGAATTTTTTATTTCCATAGGTATATTTTTTAATTGGCTGTGAAAAAGCTGTAGGCCTATCACAACTAGCTCTTCTTAGTACCGGTTATATTGGGTTATGTTGAGGATAAGAGTGGAATTTTTGTAGAGTGAACATCTTGAATGAGAGAAAATTCTACAGGATCATAAAAAATGTTCATGAATAATATAATTATATACAGGTAGTCCTCGAACACAATTGAGCTCAAAATTTCTGTTGCTAAACAAGACAGTTGTTAACTGGGTTTTGCCCCATTTTACCATTTTCCTTGCCACAGTTGTTAAGTTAGTAATACAGTAATACAGTTATTAGTAATGAAGTTATTAAGTGAATCTGGTTTCACATTGACTTTGCTTGTTAGAAAAATCACAAAAGGTGACAACATGACCCAAGGACACCACAACTGTCATAAATATGATCCAGTTGCCAAGCATCTGAATTTTGATCACAGTCATTGTAAGTGTGACAAGTGGTAATAAATCACCTTTTTCAGTGCTGTTGTAATTTTGAATGGTCATTAAAGAAAATGCTGTAAGCCAAGGATTATCTAGTAGTTATTCATTGTGAAGTGATAGATTTGGGTATATCTGTGTATAGGTGGGGCAAAGATTTTCATGTGGCTTTTGTGTTCCTAATTCTGCTAACTCTTAAAACTTGCTGTGAGAAAAGGTTTTTTAAAATAAGCTTTTTAAATCTCAGTGTCTGGTGTAACAGGGTTCAAAATATAAATCGTGGACATGAGAATCTATATTCCACTGTTTCTTTTCCACCCTGGTCAGCTTGAGGAATGAAACCTGACTATTGATAAAAAAAATAATAATTGCAAAGGGCATATGTGTAAAATTTATAATGAGTGCACAACTATGATGAGAAAAAGTGACTGATCCTGGCCAATGCGATAATACCAGATATTAATATAATCTAGATTAGTAGTGGGCTCCTATTGATTTGGAAGATAAAAGGCTGCTACAAACAGGTAGAGAATGTTGTTTTGTTTTTCTTTTTTAAAAAAAACATGAAAGTTGGGCTTTAAAACCTAAATCTTCCTTATCCTGGAAAAGTAGATGAAAGAGCTTGAAGAGGATGGGAGTTTTGTCTGATCTGCTAGAGTTATTTTGGTTTCTCTCCTTCCATGAAAAGGCAAAGCTGTAGGATGGGAGCATTTATGAGGAATTGGTATGGAGAAAGGGCATAAGAAAAGAAAGAGCCTGCTGGAAACTTCTGCAAAGTTATTTTCAAAGTTTTCTTTTTTCTTTCATCTTCAAAATTGAAGTGGCTTATCAAACTCAGTGGCGTCTGAAATCGGATTTCCTTATCCCAGAATGTATGTCACCCTTTGGTTCACCACCAAAGAGTGCTCAGCTGAAAAGAATAAGATAGTAGGCTGGGTAGGTTGGTGTGTTGGTGCTGTTGATTTTGCAGCACTGATTTAAGCAATATAAAAAATACCAAACATTCAGAGTTCCCAAGCATTTTGCATTAAGCTCCTGCTGAAAAGTCTTCAAAGGGTCAAGCAGCACAGAAGCAGCTGCTAAAAGAAACCTTCCCCATTGCCTTTGTCTGCCTTTGTCCAACCCATGGAGAGAAAGGAGGAGACTGTGGGGGAGGGGGGAGAGTAGGCAAATGGCCAATTTGAGGAGAAAATGAGTGCCAGATGGCTTGCTAAAACTGGATGCATCTATTCCCCAGCAAACAATCAGGAAAGTCATTTGGTAATGACAGCAAATAACAACAAGGGATTGAGTTTAGCAGAGCTTCTCTCATTGTTTTAAGTCTTTTGTCTACTTTTACACCAGTTCAATGGTGCTGTCACTGAAGGTCACTCTTCAGGAAAGTCCATAATTAAGATTTCTGCCTGCAGCAAATTGTAAGTATCATAAATCACAATGGAGCAGCCCAGCTACCAATCGCTGACAATCCTGAGTCATGTGATAGGGGCAACATTTGACAGTTTTGTTGAGCTGAGCATCATTTGATACTGGGATTAAAAAGGCAGCTCTCCCAGTACAAAATCATTGGGAGAAAAGAAGTCATCTTTGGAACTAAACAGAATTATTTAAAATAAAAGTAATGAAAGATCATGGTTAAAGGATAAAGAAAATGGAAACTCCGAATCAAATCCACACTGAGACCTAAAATTAACTTCCTGATTATCATTTAGCTTTCAGAAATTCAGATCAATACATTTCAGAATCACTGTGAAAATCAGAAAGAGGAAAGATTAACTACAGTATATTCCCTTCCTTAAGTCCCTTCAAGAAAAAGTAGGGATATATATGTAAACAGTGGCTATTATCGTAATGTTTATTATCTCTTTATTTGTGAAAATCTTGTCCAACTTTTTATTAAACACAACCCAAATTTAATATAGCAAAACAAAACAAGGATACCATTTTAGGTTAAAATGACAAATTGTCAGCAAATAGCGTGTTCAACCAAAAGTTCTTTAATCAACCCCAAAGGTTAATCAGATACAGACCCAATAAAAGGAATTGCCACTCCTCCTTTTAGCTATCATGATCATCCTTATGATTAGCCCAGTATCCAGATTTAATGTCCATGTAGACTTTCCTATCACACAATTGCCATGTTTTTTCTGGAAAGCCAGTAGTTATACAGGGCGATGTCTCTAAATGGTGAAACTGATCTGAAACTGATTTCAAAAGAAGTGATGCCTATTTAGAACAATTCTGTCTAATTATATCAATCAAAATAGTAACTGTGTAACATGGGAAAACTTTACTAATCCACAACTCAGCTGTATTATTTAAATTCTTTTTAATTGTTACATTAGAAAAAAAATCACAAATCAAGTTAACATAATGTTATTTCAAAATAACATTTTGAAATAACATTATGTTATTAGGATCCATAATTTTATCAAACTTGATTGAATTGCCATTCATAATGGCAGTCCTGAGATACAATCATAACTTAGCCCACACAATGTGATCTTGCTATCTTTTTTGCAGTGGTTGTTAAGCAAACTGATTACTTGCTATAGGGTGGATTTTGTCAGACTCAGAAGTAAATGCCTGTTTCCTTCAAAAATATCATGTGATCATAGGATGCTGTAAACAGTCATAAATGCAGTTGGTTGCCAAGCGACAAAATGTAGTCATGTGACTATGAAGGAGCAGATGCCAGAACTTTAAACCAGATCATAAATAGCTTTTTCAGAGTCCATTGTAAATTTGAATAGCTACTAATAATCCAGTTGTAAGTTGAGGCTGACCTATATTGTAAAGGGCAAGCTAAGTAATTAAACTATCAGAAAGAAAAGAAAAATAACAACTTCTCTGTAGAAATTTGGATTGGCTGTCTTATCTCTGGCAAGAGTATGTCTCCTTTTGCTAGTCCAGTTGAACACACTTTGGCTGGTTTCACATTTGTTTCCCAAATGTAACCTAACAAATTAACTTCCCTCTAACCTAGGAGTGTCTAACTCAAGGCCTGCAGGTCAGATCTGGCCCCAGGGTGCTTAAATCTGGCCTGTTGGGCTGGCATGGAAATAGCAAATGACCAACCCATAGCACCTCTGCTAGTGACAACAGGATGCAGGAGAGCGCATGCAGCCTCCCCATGTCCCATTTTTCACTAGCAGATCAGTGGTGGGATTCAAATTGTTTTACCACCGGTTTGGTGGGCATGGCTTGGTAAGCATTCTTTGCCTAATGCCGGCATGCAGCTTTCCCCACACCAGCTGAAACCTGCAATGCCAACCAGCTGAGAGATAAAGAAGAGAAGAGCGCAGGGGTGAGTGAGAAGGCCGATCCTGTGCTTTTCTCTTAGTTTTCCTCTCAGCTGATTGTGAAGGATTTGTTTTCCTCCTCTCAGCTGATTGTTGGCTTTTTTTTACTACTGGTTCAGTTGAACCGGTCCGAACTAGTAGCATACCACCACTGTGGCAAATGCTGCAGGTCCTGTCTACCACCACCACCACCACCACCACCACCCCGGCTGGCCTGCAGAGGAGAACTACAATGCTGATCAGGCCCTTGAAGAAATCCAGCCTTGTTCTAACCTAACAAATTAACTTTCTTTCAGCTTTGGCCCTTCAGTAAATAGGAAGTCTGCAGGGAATTAGGGAGGTGGTTCATGTGACGAAATGAAGAATACTATAAAAGAGGTCATTTCCCCATATTTCTTACAATAGGAATCTAAAGCACTGAATTGGTTGGATCCTCTTTGTTTGGATTTAGCCAGAGAATTTTCATCAACCACAGAACTGTGATATTGTTAGAATAATGACTGCAGAGTGTCCTGAACTCTGTGTAAAATCAAGAGGAAAGACTCTTGGTTCAGCTTTCTATGCTTTGCAAGACTTCTAACAAAAGCTTGAAGGTTATTAACTTTTTTTAATCTTCAAAAGGGTTGAGAAAAACACAGCTCATCCCAATTCAGATGGGAAGGTTTGATCTATCACTGATTTTATGAAGTTTCAAAGTGTAAGAATCAGAATAGTCTTGTGTTACTAGCTGTTTGTTTTTCTAACTTTTATGCCATCTCACTGAAGAAACTCCAGGCAGTGTATCAAATATTAAAACAATAAATAAAAAACATAAATTTAAAATTCAGTTAAAAGTCAGATTGTCCACATCACTTGTCAAGGCATAGCTCAATCTGCAAAATGCTGTTTTGTTGACTTCTACCCCTACATATTCTTTTGATGTCCTTTTGGTTTACTTTGATGTAGCATGTCTTGCACAGCTTTTAAAATTCAAAGTCTGTGTTCTTTTCATAGCAGAAAATGAAGATTATTCTATGTTCCCTTGCTATAAGTAAAGCAATAAAAGAAAGACAAATATACTATGTGAAATGGCAGGGATAGGGTATTTGTGTTCTTTCTTCTTTGAACTCTTTTGCAGGATTCATAGGCTTAATTTTTGGAGAGGAATGATCATAAATATTTATTATCATAGAGCATAGATATTTGAAAAGAATCATTCCATAATTTCCTTATTTTCTATTTCTGGTACTTCACAGGCTGCCTTCCCTTATGTAATCAATAGAAAATCAAAAACAAAAGAAACAATAATGTGTGCTTAGTTTTTGTTTACTTTTTTGGCCATGTAGATTTGATAAAATGTAAATAATGTGATTACATTGTTTAGTCATATTGTATTATCATTCAGTAATAATAGACTTATATCTGAATGAATTCAGAAGTTTTCTATTTCTTTCTTCTTAAGAGATACAACAGAGTTCTTCTTTGATTCATTAATCTTTCCTCCTTTTGGATAGGATATAAATTTATTAAATAAATAAATGACAGAACAGAGAAGGACAAATAAAACAAATGTAGGGCAGAAGCTGTGAAACAAGAAGGCTTGTTAAGAAGAAGAATTTTTAGCAAAAACTCAGTAAAATAGAATATTTGTAGCCTAGGGTCAAATTGTGAGGTACTTGGTGGTCTCTGAGCTTGGTTGGTTTTCTTGCAGATATTTCATTACCCAAGCAGGAAACATAATCATATGAGGCAAAGCCACTTGCATGTAAACAGAGCTCAAACCACAATCCCTTCTAGCATTGATAACTAATAAAATATATTCTGGATTATTATTCTCTGAAAACTCTAACCATATCCCACCATGACAAAAAGAAAAAATCAAAAAGCATGGGTATAACTTTTTAATCCTAAAAGGATTAAAAAGCAAAGCAGCATTGCAGGGCTGCAATATGTCAATTATTTCAATGTGCAAGTTCAGTTCTGTCCAGCTGCCTCCAGTATATATTTTAAAATCATGTCCCTTTACTTCTTACATTTCCTTATATTAGCTGGGAAAAAAGGGAAAGGAACCAGGCTTTGGTTTTAGAACATTAAGTGTTCTTTTTCAATGCTTTAGACTTGATTAGAAAGAGAATTTATTTTACTAAGTTTAAGTGGAACATTTATCACTACAAGCTGTCTGAACCAGGAAGAAGGTAGAGTTGTAACCTTGTGAGTTAAAAGGCACCCTAGTTGTCAGTAGCAAGGAAGCAAAGACCACAAAGCATTTTGCAGGGCACTTTAATGCAGTGGTAGATCCATGAGAGAAAAACTATGGCAAGCTTTGTGACATGTTCCTCTGAGCAAGAAGAAAGGCCATCAATTTCTGCCTCCCCCATTAGGAAATCTTCACTGATACAAGATATTTAAGTGGGGTAATATTTCAAAGTAGATTAAGAGTTTGCACACAAAATATAATTAGTATTTCTGCAGTGAAAAGGAAGTTATCCCATAAACACAAACATTTACCTATGACTTTTTTTTTAAAAAAAAATCACTTTTCAAATACATCATCAAGTACTCATCCCCTCCTGTTTTCAACCACCTCCTCCCTCCCTCTATGAGAATATAGCCTGCACACAAGAGATAACATTGTCCTGGGAAATATTCAGTGGATTAATACATTGTGACTGAAACTATGAGAAATTGTGCTGCTATTCAAAAATTGTGCTACTTGTCAATATGTCATCTTTGGAACAATATGCTAAACACACTTGGTATGGACATAGATTAACTGGTGTCTTTGCAACTGGCTCTGGAATATGTTTCATAGTGGTTTCATTCCTTCATTCCACTTACACTGAAATTTTCCAAGTCTTAATGAAGACTTGTTGTCTTATTCAACCTCCTTCAATTATTTGTCAGGCTTCCGGCAGTTGCCCTAATTAAATCATGAGCCTCGAGTCAAAAAAAGTATATGCATATTTTAGAGGTCCCATATTCTATCAACTTTTTTTTTTTATGGCTGAAGCATGTTTGCAAAAGGATCTGGATTAGCATGAATGGGTCATCAAAAGTATATGACAAGGACTTTGGGTCAAAAAATGATTGCAAGTTCTGCATTTGGAAATGCTAATTCTGAGCGTAGCTCAGAGAAATCATTGAAAATTTAGTCTAAAATATTGACATTAACTAGGTGGATTAAGTGAGGTCTAGATAAGATTGAGCTTCACTAGTTATGACTCTGCAATGCTTTCTAACTGAATTGTTTATACACCTGTTGCTTGGATGTTGATGAGGAAAAATAAGTCTAGATATTCTATTAAAATCCATATACAGTGTAGGCTTTGCTTTCGAGAGACAATTATATTGAACTATTATCAGCCATGAGAGAGTCCACTGAACCTGCTAATAAAATGAAGTTGTCATAGAAAAAAAATGCTGCTAGGTTTCCTAAATTTAAACTATAACAGATTTAACAGATAATCAGAGTTGGAAGGGACCTTGCAGTTCATCTAGTCCAACCCCCTGCCCAAGTGGGAGACCCTACATCATTTCTGACAAAAGGCAGTCCAATCTCTCCTTGAAAGTCTCAACTGATGGCGCTCCCACAACTTCTGAGGGCAAGCTGTTCCATTGGTTGATTGTTCTCACTGTCAGAAAGGTTCTCCTTGTTTCCAGGTTAAATCTCTTCTTGTTCAGTTTCCATCCATTATTCCTTGTCTGGCCTACAGGGGCTTTAGAAAATAGCTTGACCCCTTCCTCCCTGTGGCAGGCCCTCAAATATTGGAAGACTGCTATCATGTCTCCCCTGGTCCTTCTCTTTACTAGATTAGTCAAGCCCAGTTCCTCCAACCTTACATTGTATGTTTTAGCCTCCAGTCCCCTAATCATCCTGGTTGCTCTTCTCTGTACTTTTTCTGGAGTCTCAACATCTTTTTTATAATGTGGTGAACAAAACTGGATGCAGTACTTTAGGTGTGATTTTACAAAGGCTTTATAGAGTGGTATTAGTACTTCCCTTGATCTTGATTGTATCCCTCTGTTAATACAATTTAGGATTGCATTAGCTTTTTTGGCGGCAGCTGCACATTGCTGGCTCATATTTAGCTGGTTGTCCACAAAGACTCCAAGATCCCTCTCACAGTTACTGCTACTGAGCCTGGTTTCACCCAGTCTATATGTGTACTTTTGGTTTTTCTTGCCTAAGTGTAGGACTTTACTTTTCTCTACATTGAATTTCATTTTGTTAGATATGGCCCAGTGTTCTCGTCCAATCTTCTTGGGTGTTAGCTATTCCTGCCAGCTTAGTATCATCTGCAAATCTGGTAAGTTCCCCTTCTATTCCCTCATCTAAGTCGTTAATGAAGATATTGAAGAGTACTGGGCCTAAGGTAGAACCTTGTGGCACCCCACTGCTTACTTCCCTCCATGTAGACTTGGACCCATTAAGGACTACTCGTTGAGTATGGTTTACCAGCCAGTTGCGGGTCCATCTAGTGGTGGTGCTATCTATTCCACTTTTTTCTAGCTTACTAAGAAGTAGGTTGTAGTCTACTTTGTCAAATGCCTTGCTGAAATCTAAAGATATTATGCTGGTCTACTAATTTAGTCACTATGTTGAAGAACGAAATAAGATTGGTTTGACATGATCTGTTTTTAACAAACCCATGCTGATTGCTAGTTATTAATTTACTTTATTTGTTTCTAGATGTTGGCAGATCTGTTTTTTTATTATCTTTTCCAGTATCTTCCCGGGTATTGATGTTAGGCTGATTGGTCTATAGTTTCCTGGGTCTGTTTTTTTTCCTTTTTTGAAGATGGGAACCACATCAGTTCTTTTCCAGTCCTCTGGTAGTTCCCCTGTACTTCAGCATTTTTGAAAGATGTGGTACAGTGGTTCTGAGATGACCTCTGTCAGCTCCTTTAAAACTCAATCCATCAAATAATATCCTATTTGGTAGCTGGGAAATATTGTCCTGGTCATGATTATTGTTGAAACTACCCCAACTCACTGCACAGGGTTATTGTTATGGGGAAAGTAGAAGGTAAGAATATTAGACATACTACCCACCTTGACTCTGTGTGTGTCAAGGAGAGAGAGGGAGGGAGGGATTTTTAACTGCTATCAAGTTTTTTTCCAATTCATAGTATCCACATAGAAAGATTTTCTCGATGCCAATTTGTCCCTAATCTGATCTTTCATATCTTCCAATGATCAACCCATCACCACTTTATCTAAATCCATCCACAAAACCACATTTTGGGTGCTTGGCAACCAACCTACATTCACAGCTTTTTACAGTGTGTTCAAAGGAAAATCCATCTGGTTCAATTCCATTAGTTCAATGGAAATAATATGGAGGCTGATTGGAAACAAAGTTTATTGATAAGCAGAACCGGCCTGTGGTTCTGGGGTAGCTGACAAAATGGAGTTGAGGGTGGGTGGGTATTATACCTTCTGGATTCCTATGGGGTCATATAGGGATCATGGTTGACCCTATAGGCCAAAGTGGAAATGTAAATCCTAGGTGTTTGTCTAAGCTAATCTTGTCAACCTTTGGCTTGTTGGTTATCTGAAGTTTCTGTCTGACCCAATGTTTCTGAATGGATTACTAAATTGGCATTTCTAAAAGCTAGCCTCCTCAGTTTCTGTTTGGGGAAAGAGACTGGAACTGGTTTCTGTCTCCCTTAAGATTTTTTCCCATTTCTTCTTTACGGGAAATATTCTATCCTGCCTTTTAATATTCCCCAAAATATTTCATTCTCCTGGATGGTGAGTAAGTGCTGACTTTCTACAAGTATTCCATTTTCACCTTATGGCATTTTATGACATTTTTGCTAAAAACTGGCATTCACTTCCAGTTTTAGCCAACATTTTCCCACAATTTGTTCACTTAATGACTGTTGTGTCTGGTTAACAAGTGTCATATTTACTTAACAACCTCCATTAAAAAATCTTGTAAAATTGAGTGGGTCACTTGAGTGACCTGCTTTACAACTATCATGACTTATAACCGTAATGGGCAGGCTCCATTACAGTTGTAAGTCCAGGACTATCTGTAATAATAAAATAAAGAAAAGTGTTACCTAGTCAATTTTTACAAAAGATGAAGGGGAAAGGAGATAAAGATAAAATCTGACAATGGTTTGTAACTGGAATAAAAAAAACAAAGAACCAGAAGCTTAAAGAACAAGCTATTCAAACAAATACAATCAAGGTCAGAACTGAAAAATCATCAAATTGTGTGCAAAAAAGCAGAGAAATAATTGATCATATACCCAGCTCATGAAAAAATATCACACAAACTGATTATAAACAACAACATAACACACTCACCAGAAGTATAACTCCCAAAAGCATGTATGGATCAAGTTCCAACCCTGCCCTTCCCCACATTCATATGATCCAGCCTGGCCACTTGGTATTCAGCCCATAGTCATAGAAGTTTTGCAGTATCCCATGGTAACATGTTTGCAATTTATGACATTTTTCCCCAAAACCAGCATTTATTTTCCATTTTTGGCAAAAAAACACTCCATAGAAAACAAAGGGTTTGCTTAATGACCATGGAATTCATTTAAATTAAGGCATTAACTGAAACTTTATGGAGATTCTCAATCATCCAGGTCATGGTTGTTATGTTGTGTTGTTTCAGGCTGAGATCCTCCTGAGTTTTCTCGATATTCCTGCAATGTATAGAATAGCAACATTGCTTTCTTTAGTGTGTTCTCTTCATTGTTATGGAGAAGCTCCTGCTAGGTCTTTTATGAGATTTGATGAAGGGCCATTTGGGATAGTCATACATTCTGAAGGCTTCCTTGATCTGTTTTAGTTCTTTTTCTTTCCCACTGTTTCTGGTAGGCAGGCCTTCAGCTCGGTGGTGTAGGGTAATGATGATTCCCCTTTTGTGTTCCAGTGAGTGGTGGGAATCCAAACTCATTTATGTGTGGGGGTTTTCTATAAACTTCAGTGTTAAGGCTTCTGTCTTCAAAGAAGAAATGAAGTCCAGTTTGTTCTATATGTAAATTAGGTGACTCCAAATCTGCAAACCAGATTGGTCAAATAAACTAAGCATTGGATTGGTTCACTAGGAACCAATCCAAAGAGCTGCTGAAAGGCGGCAAATTTAAGCAACTGCCATTGGCTACAAGCAGGCAAGCCAGCCTGTATAAAAGGCTAGCCTCGGCTTCAGCCAAGTGTTCCTATTTACTGACTAGTTAAAGAATAAAATATTTGTTGTTGGAACCCGGAATAAAGTATTTGTTGTTGAAAACTCATGCGTTTTCTGAACAAAACACTGGCGACGAAGGTGGGAACGTCCTGAACGAAAAAAAAACAAAAAAACCTGCACGCGGTGATAAGAAGTCCAGATGACAACCAAGATGCCTGGAAACAATGCACCGCCCGCACCCTTCAATCCCAACGAAGAGGATTGGGATTCCTATGCAGACCGCTTCCAGATGTATTTGGAGAGCAATGAAATGGAAGACATTTCAGAGCAATGCAAGAGAGCTGTGTTCCTGACTCACTGCGGGCCAACGGTTTTCAAGATGGCAAAGGCCCTTGTGAAGCCCCGAGATGTTAAACAACTAACGTGGCCAAAATTGCAAAGAATCCTCAAAGCACACTACGCTCCGATGGTGTCAAACTTAATAAAGCAACACGAATTTTACCGCAGAGACCAGAGAGAGGGAGAGACCGTCGCCGATTTCGTTGCTGCCCTTAGACAATTAGGGGGTGAGTGTGATTTCCTGAACATTGACGAAGCGATGAGGGATCGCATGGTGTTGGGTCTGAGAGACTCGACCGCACAGAGTAAATTACTCAACAAGCCCAACATCACCGTGACTGAAGCCATCGCGGAAGCCACAGCCGCTGAAGCCGCGAAAAAATCGGCTGTCACAATGAAAAAGATGAACACACACAGCGAAGAAACAAACCCAACCAAAGACAGAAAGCAGCCTGCCACCACAACCCACTATGAAGAGTCTGGCGAAACATTCGAATCGAGCGAAGAAGACGACGAGATCCACCGTTTGCTCACGAACAGAAAAGAGCGCGAAAGAAGGAATTGGCGGGAGTACGCTGGCTGCAGAGGAAACCATTCCCGAGCCGAATGCAGATTTCTCGATGCCATCTGCAGGCATTGCAAGAAACGAGGGCATATCGAGAAAGTCTGCAGGAACAAAAAAAGCTACAGCCCAACGAGACGCAGAAATTCCCCAACACAAGCTGAGCCTAAACGAGCTGAGAGAAAGTGGCAACAAGAGAAGGGAGCCAATACACACCAAACTGTTACTATAAAGAGCGCTCAGACGGAAAGCGGGAAGAAAGTTAAACTCATTGTAAAAATCGAAGGAAGGTGCTGCAAGATGGAAGTGGACTCGGGGTCCTTCCTCTCCATGGTATCGTGGGACACAATAAAACAGCTAGTCCCAGATATCAAACCCAAAGAATTACAGAAGCAGCACCTAACTCTCAAGGACTACCAGGGAAACCAAATCCCTGTAGTCGGCATGGGACATTTCCGAGTCACCTACAAACAACACGTCAAGGTGCTACTGCTGACCATAATCGACCGAGACAGACCAAGCCTCCTGGGCATCGAATGGTTCGCGCCATTCGGCATCGGGATGACCGGGATCGATCGAGTGACTACAACCGGCTGGGAAGACGACCTCATCCGAGAATTCCAGGACATTTTTGACGGCTCACTTGGCAAGTATCGGGGAAATCCCATTTCTTTCAGTCTAAACCCCCAAATAGCCCCACGAAGAATAAAAGCCAGGCGAGTTCCTTTTGCACTAAAGGCAAAAATAGAGGAACAGCTGGACAAATTAATAGCCCAAGGGGTGTTAGAACCTGTGGACCATGCCAAGTGGGAAACACCTATAGTCACACCTGTCAAACCCAATGGGTCCATTAGAATCTGTGGTGACTATAAGGCTACGCTGAACCACACATTACAACCAAGCTCATACCCGGTGCCTGTAGTCCAGCATTTGCTTCACTCCCTGGGAAAAGGAAAAGTTTTTGCTAAACTTGACCTAGCACAAGCCTATCAACAACTCCCAGTGGACCCAGAAACTGCTGAAGCACAGACTATAGTCACACATAAGGGCGCATTCAAGTGTCACCGACTCCAATTTGGAGTGAGTGTGGCTCCAGGCATTTTCCAGAGTCTAATGGAACGCCTCCTAAATGGCATACAAGGAGTCGTACCATATTTTGACGACGTCCTGATCTCAGCCAAAGATGAAACCCAATTAAAAAAAAGACTCAAAGAAGTACTAACTAAATTCAGAGAATCTGGCCTCAAAGTGAAAAGAGAAAAGTGTTGCCTAATTAAGAATAGCGTCGAATTCCTGGGTTATTTAATAGACGGAGAGGGTATACACCCTACAGACAAAAAGATTAAAGCGATTAAAGACGCACCAGAACCAAAAAACAAGACCGAACTACAAGCCTTTTTAGGACTAATAATGTATTCCTGTCAAATAAGGCCACTATAGCAGAACCATTGCACCGTCTTTTAGACAAGAAAGCAATTTGGACTTGGGGTTACAGAGAAAAGCAAGCCTTCCAAAAAATTAAAAGCTTGCTAACATCATCAAACGTTCTCATTCAATTTAGCAACACACTGCCCTTAAAAGTGACCTGCGACGCCTCCCCATTCGGAGTAGGTGCCATCCTAAGCCACCAACTACCTGATGGCAGAGAAGCGCCCGTCGCATATTATTCAATGACTTTATCCAAAACCGAGCGGAATTACAGCCAATTGGACAGAGAGGCACTAGCAATTGTCGCAGGAGTGAAACGTTTCCATGAGTACCTATACGGGCGGACTTTTCAAATTATAACAGACCACAAACCGCTAATAGGAATTTTGGCGGGAAACAAACCTACACCAAATATCCTCTCCCCAAGAATGACTAGATGGTCAGAGTTCCTAGCAGCCTACTCATACACTCTGACACACCAACCAGGGAAACAGATTTCACATGCGGACGCTTTAAGCAGAGCACCCTTGCCAGCGACTGAAGAAGACCCGGCACCAGCGATGACAGCATTACAAATAGAGACTTGCCCCGATCTACCCATATCAGCTTATGATGTCTCCAGAGCCACCGCAAAAGACTCTTTGACTGCCCGTGTTCTTAACTGGGTAGGTAAAGGCTGGCCGGAAAACCAAAAAACTGAAAACTTTAAACCTTTCCGGACCAGACAAACCGAACTTTCTATTCAAAAAGGTTGTTTACTGTGGGGTGATCGGGTGGTTATTCCTAACAAACTACAACCTAGGGTACTTAGTATGCTACATGAAGGTCACCCGGGGATTGTAAAAATGAAAAGCCTTGCTAGAAGTTATGTCTGGTGGCCGGGTATTGATAGGGACATAGAATACTGGGTAACCTCGTGTAACAAATGTCAAGCAATTAGACCATCCCCACCCAAAGCACCCATGAGAGATTAGGAAATCCCACGGGGCCCCTGGTCACGAATCCACATCGATTTCGCTGGTCCAACTAAAGGACATACCTTTCTGATTATTGTGGACACCTATTCCAACTGGTTAGAAGTAAAAATTATGCCATCAACAACAACTGAATTAGTATCTTTTTGCCACCCATGGCATTCCGGATGTCCTCGTGTCCGATAATGGACCACAACTGACCAGCCTACACTTTGAACAATACCTAGCCTCCCTAGGTATTAGACATGCCCTAACCGCGCCGGCCCATCCAGCTGCAAACGGTAGGGCAGAGAGAATGGTCCGATTTACAAAGGAAGGGTTAGAAAAAATGGACACTGGAGATGTACAGCAAAAAATTAATCGATTGCTCACACTCCAGCACATAACACCCAGTACCACAACCAACAAGTCCCCAGCAGAGCTACTCATGGGGAGAATACTAAGGTCACACCTTGATAGATTGCACCCAGAATTCATGCCAGAAAACCCCCCCGACTCCTCTACATGGTTTAGAAATTTTGGAATTGGTGATTTAGTCTACGCCAAAAACTTCACTGGGGACCCAGTATGGCTACCAGGACAAATTATCCAAATAACAGGCCACAAATCCTACCGGTTAACAGTAGATCATGGCAGGGAATGGAAGCGGCACATAGACCAGCTTCGATCCCGAAATATAGAAAGAACCACAAACATACAACCACTCGTCGAAAAAACCGACGAATTGCCAACTAAGGTGAGGGGGGGAATGCGAGAATTAAATAAAGAACCGTTAAAAAATAAAACCAATGAAACATATGAACAAAAAGAGCAAATAAAAGACTCACTGTTTGAAGAGACTTGCGTGAAGAGCCCATCGGAAGGGGCCAGCCAGGCCAGCTCGACCTGCCCGGAGGAAACGGGAGGGAGCGGCAAAACCGCCAGCCTAAGAAACTCAGGCGGTGGTAAAATGGCTGACTCACCCTTCCAGACGGTTCCAGGGAGAAGAACGGACGACACAGCAGCCCCATCCGAACCGGTCGAAGTCTTCACTAAGAATGAACCGCGCAAGTCAAGTCAAGTCCGGAAAAGCCCCACCTACCTGCGAGACTACGTCACCATGTAGGACTGAACTAAGAGGGGAGGGGTGTTCTATATGTAAATTGGGTGACTCCAAATCTGCAAACCAGATTGGTCAAATAAACTAAGCATTGGATTGGTTCACTAGGAACCAATCCAAAGAGCTGCTGAAAGGCGGCAAATTTAAGCAACTGCCATTGGCTGCAAGCAGGCAAGCCAGCCTGTATAAAAGGCTGGCCTCGGCTTCAGCCAAGTGTTCCTATTTACTGACTAGTTAAAGAATAAAGTATTTGTTGTTGGAACCCAGTCTACCTCGTGTGTTTTCTGAACAAAACACAGTTGCCTCTTGAAAAAGCACCTTTGGGTATAGATTAACAAAACAATTATGATGTGATTTGCTTAATGACTGCTTCAGAAACAGGAAAATTGGGGAACCACTTTATAACTGACTTAGGACTATAATGGGCTATTATGTAAATTCATAACATGTGCAAGGGTTTAATTCCTCAGATATCTCCATACTGAATTCTTCTCTAGATCATATGGTCAAGAAAATGTAATATATCATAATTTTCCACAGAAACTTTTTTTTCCCAATCTACACATATCTTAAAACAACCCATCTGTTTGAACTTCAACTCCTGCTAAGATTTATGGTAGCTGAATCAAAATTTCAAGAGAGTTTCAGTGAGAGAAAACTGATTATAGAAATACTAGTTTTACCATGATGAATTTTTTGTTATTTTTGTTCTTATTTTCTAAAATAGGCACCTTTATGATGAAACAATTTTCTTTATGCTTGAAATTTTTATTTCTTAGCACTAGGTCTAACATTAAGACTGGTTCAATTATATCATCAGCTCATCTTTATACAAGGCCTGGGTGGCTGAATACACATATTCATAAAAAAACAATATATCCCATTTTCTGTTACTGCTTAATCCACTATCTATTGTCATTCAATAGGAAGAGATAATGAATACCAACTGGTGACCATTCTGGAAAACGGTAGTGGAAATTTTGAGTAGTTTGGAGAACTGGTAAATCCCACCTCTGACTGGCCCCACCAATATCTATTATCTGCCTCCCAAGCCCCAGCTAATCGGCTGGGTCTTCTTTTGTTGCCCTGCACAGGAGAATAGAACTGGAAATCAGGTTAGTGGGCTGAGGAGGGAATGGAATTTTGCAGTAACCTTCCCCCAGGAATGGGGAAGGAATGGAGATGTTACAGTTTCCTTCCCCTGCCATGCCCACCAAGCCATGCCCACCAAGCCACACCATGCCTACCAAGCAATGCCCACAGTAAAATAGTTGAATCCCACCACTGTGGTGGATAGTAACAGCTGCCTTCCTCTCCTGCTTGAGGATGTCCTGGAATTATTTTACCTTGGTCAAAAGAAATTTTGTGGAGTAGATGCCACAGTGTTCTAAATCCCAGAATAACTTTTTTTACATTCTTGCTCAATAAGAAGGAGCCTTAACCATGATTTGTTTCATGATAACTGTATCAGGCCACACTTGGAAAACTGCATCCAGTTCTGGTCACTACAAGACAAAAAAGATGTTGAGATTCTGGAAAGTTTGCAAGAGAAGAGCAACAAAGATGATCGTGGGTCTGGTCTGGATGCTATATTGTATGATGAATGGTTGAGGACACTAGGTATGTGAGCTGGTAGATGAGCTGTGATGGCACAATGGTTAGAATGCAGTACTGCAGTCTACTTCTGTTGACTGCCGGCTACCTGAAATTTAGCAGTTCAAATCCCACCAGGCTCAAGGTTGACTCAGTCTTCCATCCTTCCAAAGTGAGTAAAATGAGGATCCAGATTGTTGGGGGCAATACGCTGAGTCTGTATACCACTTAAGAGGACTGTAAAGCATTGTAAAGTGGTAT
This sequence comes from Laticauda colubrina, assembly GCA_015471245.1. Taxonomy (NCBI): domain Eukaryota; kingdom Metazoa; phylum Chordata; class Lepidosauria; order Squamata; family Elapidae; genus Laticauda; species Laticauda colubrina. The sequence continues at coordinate 1,678,693 of BLBF01000048.1, forward strand.
ATAAGTCTAACTGCTATTGCTATGTCTATACCAGGGTGAGCTATTAATTTTCCAGAGGTCACATGAGAAACTGGGACTTTATGGAGGACCACTATCCTACCTCCTGCTGCTGGCACGACCAATGCTCCACCCTCCATTTCCAACACCATACTTTTGATGCCTCATCAATACCCTGCCTGCCCATGCAGACATCCCAGCCCCATCACCGATATTGCAGGTCAGTTTGGAACCACCTACGAGATTCTCTCAGTTCGGACCAGTTCGGGTGAACCTCTTGTTCCAATGATCAGCTGGCTCTGAACCAGTTTACTCTGATGAGCATATGGGCCCTCCCTCCCACCCCTGCTCTTTCCTGTGCTTTATGTCTTTTTGTTAGAGTGCATCTGATTTGCGTGGCAGAGTAGTTTTCCGCACTTCAGCTGTTTTCTTCAGCTGCATTTGAAAGTAAGTATTAACTTTTTAAAACCAGTTGTTATACTAGTTGAATCGGCACCCCTCCCTACGAGATATAAAATGCCCAGGTCTGATGTATTCTATCAAACAGAACGATTAAGGGGAAGATGATAACTGTCTTGCAGTACTTGAGGGACTGTCACAGAGAAGACAGGTGAGAATTAGGTGACTATTATCTATTGTCACCTAATAGGAAGGGATTATGGATAATAGAAGGGAGCAGGACAAGGAAGTACAGGTAATCCTCAACTTACAACTACAATTGAAGTTTCTGTTGTTAAGACAAACATTTGTTAAGTGAGTTTTGCGTCATTTTATGATATTTCTTGCCATAGTTGTTAAGTGAATTATTGTAGTTATTAAGTTAATTACACGGTTGTTAAGTGAAACTGGCTTCCCCATTGGCATTGCTTATCAGAAGGTTGCATGAACCTGAGACATTGCAACCAGTCATAAGTATGAGTCAGTTGTCAAGCATCCTCAAGTGACCATATGGTGAAAAATGGTCATAAGTCATTTTTTTCAGTGACTTCATTGTAACTTCAAATGGTTACTAAATGAACTGTTGAAAGCCAAGGACTACTTGTTATGGCTGGAAGCTTGTTCAAGAAAGATCCATACTAAAAGTAAGGATAATTTGATAATGAGAACAATTAATCAATTAATTAATTGAATAGCTTGCTACCAGAAGTTGTGAGTGCTCCATCATTGGAAGTTTTCAAAAATAGAGTAGAGCAGCCATTTCACTGGAATGGTGTAAGGTTCCAGGCTTGAGCAACAGGTTGGACTATGAGATCTCTAGGTCCCTTCCAGCTCTTAAGTTCTATGCATGTAGAAGACTGCATATTCAATTTTCCATAATTTTCTGATAGGATTTAAAATGTCTTGGAATGGAGATCCCCTACCAGTCATTTTCAACAAAACTGGAGCAAATGGACCAATGCTTGGTATCCTAAACAGCATAGAAAGTAGACCACGGCTTATTGTCTTGATATGAAATGTCCCATTTCCAGTTCTTCCATATGTGAAGCCCGCTTGCAAAAAAATTTTTTGCTCCTGTTGAGTTATTTCATTAAAGAAAGAATAATTTATCATTTAAGGGAATGGGGGAAAGGTTACCTATTGTTCAGGTGTACCATCTACCAAGGATACATTTCCAATTATTCTGTTTCACTAGTACAGAGGAAATATCCCCTGTGTCCTCTCCAGGTTCAATGCATTACAAAGGTAGGAGTTAATTGAAAGAGCCGGCAACAACAGTTGTGCCCTAGAGCCTGTAAATGTCTTCTGGCTGACTACGTACTGTAGTAAACCATGTGTGTTTCTTTTTAAAAATGATGGACGGCATAGATGGGCATCCATTTGCCCCAGAGATCCTTCTCTGCATGTCAAATCTTCTCTCTGAAACTCTTCCTTAGTGATTTTTTTTTTTTAAACCAAGAGAACTAGGCAAAATCAGTTTTAGGAATAAGAGCAGGACAGCAGAACAAGAAGCTAAAATTTCATCTCTGAAATAGGCCTTGCACCCAGTAGCAGTCGTGTGTGTGTGTGTGTGTGTGTGTGTGTGAAAGAAAGAGAGAGAGAGAGAGAGAGAGAGAGAGAGAGAGAGAGAGAGAGAGAATTTGCACTGAAAACTGTTTTGATCCATCTTGTTAATTGCCTGGCAACAACGTCTCCTCCACCCCCCCACCCTCCAAAAAGAAGGCCTAGCACTGCATGATGAGTAGTTCTACATCCATTAAACTGCTTCCCATTGTTGGTAATTGCTACCATTTATATTTGGATAACAGTTCAAGCTGTAAAGCAAGCATTCATTGAACTAGAGAGAATATAAAAAGCAAACAGAAAATCTCTTTGAAACAAAAAAAAAAAGAGGGTTAATGCAATGCTGTAATCTTCCTTGCCATTTCTCAGAAAAATTTCTTCCTTTGCAAAATAAAGGGTCCCCCCCCCCCGGGATGTTTAAGAATTTTTTTCAAATTGTGCACAGGTCAACTTTGTTTTAAAACTTTATAGTTGAGTGGCAGGTGGAAGATTTGCTGATTTGGTAGTTCTCTTTCGCATACCTTACTGTCTCCTGAATCTGACTGCAATTCTAAGTCAACTCCCAGAAAACTTTGTAACATGATGGGATTTAATGGAAATAAATCTTGGGAATCTTCAGATCACTTAGGAGATTATTTATAGGCAGGATATTCACACACACTCAATTCAAGAGGATGCTTTTTACACATGGGATTGCATCCCATTTCTCTTTTCTTAGGAAAGAAATTACAATGGAGAGAAAAATTGCAGTAAACATAAAAAATTGCAGTAAACAAAAATGACTATTTTCATTACCACATGAAAATAGCCTGGTCAACACTTAACACCTCCAACTTGGTCATGAAGTTCTATAACTTTTCCGCATCATTCAGAACTGTTGTGTAAATAAATTAATACAACTACACATGTTTTTTTATTTCATTCCCTAGGTTGATGTATTTAACCCAAAGAAAGCCATTTCTTAATTTATAATATTCCCTTCAAAAAAAAAGTTTTTAATCCTTATGATGCCTACCTTCTCACCTCATGAGACATACAATGAAAATCAAATCCTAGAGAGAAAGAATCTGTGTATGTGTGTGCATGTGTGTGTGCATGTGTACATACATTGGCCCAAAGACCAAAAGGTGCTTTTTCCAAAAAGCAACTGGACATTCTTGGTTGTTGTTGTTTTTTTATAAAAACAAGGAAGTCTAGTTGCCTTTTGGAAAAAGCACCTTTTGGACAACTATGACTTGGATGATTGAGAACCTCCATAGACATTGGCCAGAAGTCACATTCCAAATAGGAGAGGATCAAAATAATTGCTCATCGTTCTTCAAAATCAATTAAACTAATAACTAAGAATTAAATATCAAAGGTGTTTTTCAAAAAGCAACTGAACTTTTTCATTGGGCATCTTGCTTCTCATCCAAGAAGCTTCTTCAGTTCTGATCAAAGCTCTGATCATCTAGGCAGAACCAAAGGATCTTCTTGGATGAGAAGTGAAAGGTCAAAAGAAAAAAACAAAGCCCAGTTGCCTTTTGAAAAATAACCATGACCTGAATCACTGAGCCTTTTTTTGTGGCCTAAGGTCTTATTATCAGGGAATCACGGTAGTTCCTTGACATAGTGATGAAAAAGCTCTACATAAGCTCTCTGACAAGAAAGAACTAAATGACTGCTTCATAAGAAAAAAGCCAACCTTCGTTCATTCTTTATTATAGCTTTTCTGTGTCCTTCAGTTTTCTCCAGTCCCAAATGTTAAATATGCCTCCAGGACACCAAAAGATTAGCTAGAATTGCTATGGATAGATTTAGAAGAAACTGCAATGTTTTGAAGCCACTGTTATGATTAAATAAACAAACAGACAACTGGTTGTCAAAAAGAATGCATGTATAATAATAAGGCCCGGTCCCACTGACCGACAGATGTAAAATGTATGCATAAAGGACACAGCGGACGAGCAAAATTTCAGGGGTGGCTCCATCCATTGTCATCCACTCCAAAAAGTGGCCCAGGTTCATCGGACGCCACAGATGCAACTCCTCACCCAGCTGCAGACCAGACAGCCCCACTACACTCCTCCTTCCTCCACCCCACAGCCAAGCCCATCAACGGACAGTCTGTAATCAGTATTGGGCCTGACATCTCAAGTCCTTCATGAAGGGCCTCTCAACCTCACGGGACTGAGTCAGCTCTCGGATAGCTTCCTGAATACACCATCCCCTGTTGTACTGTCAGGGCCAAGCACCCCAATGGTGCCTCAGATCAGCACTCAAGCCACAGCCACAGCCATCTCCACAGTCCCTGCCCGCTTAACAGCTGAGACCATGGACAGGACTCAGAGTGACTGAGAACAGTGTCAGAGACTGAGTTGTATTTGTTAATTTTATCTTTGCTTAAGACACTTAATATGGTTTACTTGGTTCATTTTGCTTATTTAATAAAGTCATAAAGTTTACCTAAGAAAGTTAATAAAGGTTATCTTTGCTTAAGACACTTGGTTCATTTTTTTTACTTAATAAAGTGTTGGTGAAAACTTTGAAAAAATGGTGAAGCCTTTGCATGCTTGTGGGATTGATAAGGATAGTTGTGGGATAGATAAACCTCCAGTGCAACCATAGTGAGACTGTATGGTCCACCATCCCAGTGATCCAGATGATTTTCTCCCCCTTTTTATAGAAAATATTAGTTGTCCATTATGGGGCCTTCTACATACTCTAGACATACTGCAGACATCCTAAATATATGAGATACATCCCAGATACAAACATTTTGTCCATTTTTAATACTTTATATACAAGATGCATAAGTTTACATCCTTGTTATTTCCGTGCTACTAACGCTATGTGGACGTTCCGTGTACCATTTGTTTTCTCCCTCTTTCCATTTTCAGCTGCAGCGGATGTGAGCTGAGGGGATGGCCAGAGGATGCAGAGAGGATACAGTGGACGTTTAACGGATGATAACAGACATAGAACTTTTGTTGCTCGTATACGTCGCGGATGTACATCATACGTGGCAGAAAGTTCATCCGTTCACAAAGTTTAGTGCAGCTCAAAACTTCTTGTGTGGATGAAATCTCAGTGGACGGATGCTCGAGGGATAGAGCGTATGAAACACGTATGCAGTGAGTACACAACGGATGCATAGCATTTTCCAACGGATGGCAAGTTTTTTTTAACATTTTACATCCTTTTTGCATCCGTAAGTGCATCCGGGCCTTGTAAGGATCCTTAAGAGGCAAAGTGGACTTCTGAAGAAGCAATGGTTGGAAATCTTCACTCTCTCAAATGTTACTTTGTTTGAGTGTGGCTTCTTGAAGGTTTCTTAGAAACTTAGAGAAGCACTCCACCCTCTGAGGTAGATCCCACCTAAGAATGGAACTGATAGTGCCAGGTAATGTTTTTGACCTCGAGAAATTATTCTTTTACAAGAAAGTGACATGTGCACCAAGACAAATTCCTTGTGTGTGCAATCATACTTGGCCAATAAAGAATTCTATTCTGTTCTATTCTATTCTATCTGTGGCTCAGTAGGAGATGGCTGATCAAGATTCAATGATGGATCCAATTATGGATGGAAATAACAGAAAATGTCCAGGTTCTATAATTGCTGTGTTTAATAATTAATTAATTCTTTCCAATTGCTTATATGAAGGAGACTCTCATCCATAAGCAAATTTTATCTATTTACAGTCAGAAGTTTGTCAACAATCTGTGACCAAAAAAAGTAATTGAGAAAAGGAACATTTGGCTATGTGTGTGTCAAAAAGTGACTGAATATCATCTTCCAATTTCCCTAACCATATTGGCTAGTATTCCTGTCTTTGGAAGTTTAATTCCAGTTTGTCCACTACTGGTTTAGGCTGTCATCACACACAACATCTAATTAAATCCCACTGAAATCAAATGGATTTAGGCAGCCTAGCACTGCAAAATTACAGCCTTGTGATCTGACTGCATCTTTTGTTTTACAAAACCAATATAGGAATATTATAAACATTAATGTAATGGGGATTATTGTCTCCAGCCATAAAGCTGCTGTGTAAATAGGATTATTCCTTGCTATGACACACATACCCCCAGTCCAGTGTATTAAAAATGCATTTCCCAGGAACTCACTGTTACAAATAGACTACATTGTAATTCAATACGTTAGTGCAGTAGACTTTTTGATTCCTATATAATTATACAATGAAAGCTTCAATCCCCAGCACTGGGGGAGCATTTAAAAATTACAGTTGAGGGAGTATATTACTATCCCTCAAATCTCCTCATTGTAGAGATTGCTTTCGGTTCAGAGAAATAACAAATTATTTGTCTGGCAAATTTCATGTGTACTCTTAAAATAGTTTAGAAAATATAGGAAGTCATAGATAAGTGTTTTTTAACTATTTATCAGCTTCAAACAGCTACTGCTTTTTAACTGAATTAAATTAAACATTTTTCATGAAGGTGTTGATCTGAATCTACTTTTATATATCAATTTTAAAGCACCTATCAGTCACCAGGTTGTCAAAAGAAGATAGGTACTTTAAAAAGAACATTAGTTTGCCCAAAATACATAGATGCAAATTTGTATTCAAAATATTTTTTGATCTAAATGGACATAGATAGAAAAGCAGAATTACATATTTGGAAAGAACAACTTAAATCATAGTTCCTGAAACCCAAATTCAGGCACCACCACCACCACCCCAAAAAACACAGAACAGAACAAAATAAGAGAGTCAGAAGGGACTTCGGAGCAGAGGTGGTATTCAGCAGGAACTGACCAGTTCTGGAGAACCGGTAGCAGAAATTTTGAGTAGTTCAGAGAACTGGCAAATCCCACATCTGAGTGGAGATTTTAGGGTCTCCTTCCCCTGCCACACCCACAAATCCATGCCCACAGAACCGGTAGTAAAAAAATTGAATCCCATCACTACCTTGGAGGTCTTATAGTCCAATACCTTGCTCAAGCAGAAGACCCGACCTATATCAGGGGTGTCAAATTCATGTCATCGTGGTGGCACATCATGTGATATATCATAACTTTCCTCCTGTCTCTAAACCAGGCATGGGCGTGGCTAGTGCATGATGCATCCAGGCCATGGGCCACAAGAAACCAGAGAAGTTGAGAATGGAGTGAATTATATTGAAATATTGTTTATTGGATTGGAAAAGAGCAATAAAGATGAACCCCTGCCCTATACCATTCCAGACAAATGAATATCAATCTCTTCTTTAAAAATTCCAGTGATGAAGCATGCACAATTTCTGGTGGCAAGTTGTTCCACTGATTAATTATTCTCACCATCAGGAAACTTCTCTTTAAGGCCCGGTCCCACTGCACTTATGGATGCAAAAAGGATGTAAAACATTAAAAAAAGTTTGCCATCCGTTGGAAAACGCTATGCATCTGTTGTGTACTCACTGCATACATGTTCCATACGCTCTATCCTTCAAGCATCCGTCCACTGTGATTTCATCCACGCAAGAAGTTTTGAGCTGCACAAAACTTTGTGAACGGATGAACTTTCCGTCGCGTACGATGTACATCTGCAACATATACGGGCAACAAACGTTCTATGTCCATTATCATACGTTAAACGTCTGCTATATCCTCTCTGCATCCTCTGGCGATCCCCCCAACTCACATCCGCTGCAGCTGAAAACGGAAAGAGGGAGGAAACAAAAGGTACACAGAACGTCTACACAGCGTTAGTAGCACGGAAATAGAAAGGATGTAAGCATATGCATCTTGTATATAAAGGATTAAAAACAGACAAAATGTTTGTATCTGGGATGTATCTCATATATTTAGGATGTCTGCGGTATGTCTAGAGTATGTAGAAGGACACCTAGCGGACAACCGATATTTTCTATAAAAAGGGGGAGAAAATCATCTGGATCTCAGTATGAGTCCAGTAGGCATGGTGTACAGACCTCTTTACCCTTGGTCTTGGTCTTCAACATCATCAATTGTTCTCCACCATGGATGATGACACAGTCCATATGATAGCTGTGGTCATTCATCATCAGAATCAAAACCTGTTCAGACTGTTTCAAGTTTTACACAGAAGGAGAAGGAGACATCCAAGAGCTGTGTGGGTCCAAGGATGGATGGTGAGAAGAATGGAGTTTGGACTGTATGACCAGTTGATGGTGGAGCTGAGGAATGAAGACACTCGTGCATTCCAGAACTTCATGAGGATGCCACCAGCCATGTTTGACGAACTTGTAGAGCATCTGAGACCCAGGTTGACCAAGCCTAGCACCAACTTCCATCCCAACCTGGACCCTGGACTGAAAGTGGCACTGATTCTGCGGCACCTGGCCTCTGGAACCACATAAAGAAACATGCAGTATGCATGGAGGGTGCCACACAACACCATCAGCAAAGTGGTCAGAGAAGTGGTGCAGGCCATCATTGAAGAATACGTGGAGAAGCTCCTCCAGTGCCCCACCACTGAAGAAGGCTGGAGAAAACTTGCAGAAGAGTGGTATCAGAGGTGGAACTTTCCCCACACCGTGGGAGCCATAGATGGGAAGCACGTGGCCTGCAAAGCTCCGCCCAACTCAGGGTCCAATTATTACAACTACAAGGGCTTCTTCAGTATTATCCTCTTTGCCATGGTTGATGCTGACTACAAGTTCATGTACATTGATGCTTCAGGCAACGGGTCCACTTCAGATGGCCAGGTATACAATGCAAATGACCTCAAGGATGGGCTGGAACGCAACCTCATCATGGGTTTTCCAGGTCCAGACCCCCTACCCAATGACACATAAGATGTGTCCTACTTCATTGTTGGTGATGATGCCTTCTCCCTCAGAACCTATCTCATGAAGCCATACAGTTCAAGATACCTCACCTGTGAAGAGAGGATCTTCAACTACAGGCTGTCCAGGGCAAGATGGGTGGTGGAGAACGCCTTCAGCATCCTGGCCCACAGGTTCCAGATACTTCTCACCACCATGCAGCATGAGCCAGAGACTGAGAGGAGCATCATGGAAGCTTGCTGTATCCTGCACAATCTCATGCGCACCCGCTACCCAGTGTTGCAGAACAGACTTGTGGACTGTCAACAAGGGAATGGGGACATGGAGCCTAGTGAATGGAGGCAAGGACGTAACCTGATAGACATTGTGGATGTTCAAGGCCCCAACAGAGTTTCACGTGAAGGGAAGAAGCAGCGCAACCTACTGAGACTCTGGTGCAACTCCCCAGCTGGAGCAGTGGATTGGCAAGACAGGATGATAGATGATTAATGGATGCTTCCTTGAGCCTGTCGCATAACACTGATGAGATTGTGCCATGTATGTTGAGTGGTCCTAAAATGAATAGGGCATTAATAAAGAGCTTTGTTTATTTTAAAATGTGTTAATCAATGAATTAATTGTTATTGATAATAAAGGTCCATATGTGTGGCAGCCTGGATGGTAGACCATACAGTCCCACTATGGTTGCACTGGAGGTTAATCTATCCCACAACTATCCTTATCTATCCCACAAGCATGGAAAGGCTTAACCATTTTTTCAAAGTTTTGGCCAACACTTTATTAAGTAAAAAAAATGAACCAAGTAAACTAAGTGTGTTAAGCAAAGATAACCTTTATTAACTTACTTAGGTAAACTTTATGACTTTATTAAATAAGCAAAATGAACCAAGT